>GL380044.1:131709-143598 GCA_000143925.2 Caenorhabditis brenneri
TTTTTTTCTAAAAATTTCTTTTTCTAATTTTTCCAGCATAATCTCATTAAATCTTATTTCTTCCTTTAAACTCTTCTCTCTCTCCCCTCTCTATCCCTCTCTCTGTTCCTCTCTCTCTCTCACTCTCTCTCTCTCTCTCTCTCTCTCTCTCTCTCTCTCTCTTTCTTCTCTAGCGCGTTGCAGCCTCTTTGCGTCTTCCATCCAGTGGCCTAGCGGTTAACGCTGCTGTCTTCTAATTTTTCAACGCGGGTTCAACCCCCATTGGGGTCAAATCTTTTTTTCTTTTTTTTTCCTGCATTCCCCAACTCACCATTGATAGCCGGCTCCCCATAAAGAACCTCCAGAAACACCTGAAAGTCATTTGGATCCACATCCTCTAGAGTGACTTCATGTCTTCCCTTGAATTGATCCATGAACTGGGATTTGGCATGTAGGGTCTTGTTGAAAAGACGTTGAGTGAGTGAACGGGGTGGAAGATTTTCAGATTCAGCTTCCATGAGAAGATGCTTGAAGTAGGTGGATTGGGAGGCGAGGAACTGGAAATTTAGGGGTCAGGCAATAACATTTAGGCTCGGAAGCTCAAGATTTTGAGCCTCCAAACCTAAAATTTGGGCTTACAAACGGAAATTTGAACCGGAAAACTCGAATTGAGCCTAAAATTTTATCTAAGCTCGAAATCATTATTATTTCCTTGAATTTTGGCTGTGGGGGCTTAAAACAACATATTTTGGGCTCGAATTTGGGCCCCAAACTTCAAAATTCGATCTAAATCCCAAAATTGGACCGGTGACCCGAAAACTGAACCTGAAATTATAATTTTGAGTCTCCAAACCGAAAATTCGTGCTTACAAACTGATTTTTGAACTGGAAAACTCAAATTTAGGCCTGTCTAAGCTTGAAATACGGGTTCTACGCCCCAATTCATAGTTAATGTCTTGAACTTTGGTTGTGTGCTCAAAATTGGGCCCCAAACCTCAAAATTCAACCTGAAACCCAATAACTGTACCGGAAATCTCAAATTTGCTTCCAAGAACCAAAAAACGGATCGAAAAACCTAAAATTGTCTCTAAAACCTAACCAAAAACCTAACTTTGGACCCAATAATAAGCTTAGGGCTGTAGACTCGAGTTTGAGCCGAGAGATTCTCAGTTTCGAACTCCGGGAGCCAAAACCAGGTTCTAAAACGCCAATTTTGGTCCAAAATACTCATTCTTATGCTAAAACCCCTGAAAAACTCGATTCTCGGCTTAAAACCTTGAAAATTGAGCCAAAGGTTTCAAAAATGTGCTCTAAATCTTTATTCCGAGCTCCGGGAGCCAAAATCAGGTCAGAAAACACCAATTTTGGTCCTAAAAACTCTTTTTTTTGCTCAAGAGCTCATTTTCACCACCTGCAAACACCAGCTTACCAGTTTCGAGACATAAAACTTCCTTCCCTTGACAACCAGTGTTGTATCCGAGTACTCCTTGTTAGCCACTTTATCGAAACTTCTCAACGGAACCCTCTCAACTCCTCCCGTCTTCGAAATCTCCACACGAACTTCCACATCCAGACATCCATTCTCCAAGAATTCCCTCTTCATTCTATCCCAACTCATGAACTTCGCGTATCCCCAACCGAGTATTTGATGCTCTGGCTTATTGGTGAATGTGACCTTACAATCGATGGTTTTTCGTTGGGTTTTTGAGAAGATTTTGTATTCTACGTCAGTTTGCACAGTGAATAAATCAGATTTGGGGGATTTGTTGCAGTTGAGGTAGAGGGATAGGCCATCTTTCACTTTGGAGATGTTCAGGGTCCTGGAAAGTTGGAAATTCTGTTTATGCAGTTTTAATTTGGTACATTTTGGCGAGAATTCAAAAATATATGAAGATTTTGTGTTTTCAGACGCTACGCGGTCTGCAACGCGGTTTTTTCCGCAGTTCTTAGCGTGAGGCACTTTCCGGGATCGGCAAACCGCACCCCTCGAATACGTTTGGCGGTAATTCAAAAATTCAAAATTTTTGAAGGGGAGCTCAAACATACAAAAATTATGACGAGGATTGAAAATGCGAAAACTTTGGCGGGAATTAAAATTTTTCAAAAATTATAGCGGGAATTTGAAAATTCGAAAAATATGACGAAAAATCAAAAATTCAAAAACTCGGAAGTTTTTGGTGGGAGTTCAAATCCTTTCTTGACCTACACTTGACCAGCTTCAGAGCATTTTTTCCCGCTAAGTACTCACCACGGAACATTCCCATGCACTTCCTCCTCACTATACTGTTTCTCATTCTCCTTCATGTCTAACACATTCTTGAATCGGTGTTTTAAAACGAAGTTCTGAGGCATCACTGGGTCCTGAAAAAAGGGATTCCACTTCTCAATGAGGACCTATTGAAAAAGAAAAGAAAACTATAAAAATTCGTCCGAACGGTTTGAGTAAACTTAGAAAAAGTTGAAGTGAAATGAATAACTAATGCAATTAGGTAAAAAAGAAAATGACACATTGTGAGGTGTCATAGAGAGGCTGAGGACAGATGACGTCATCACTTGGACAAACAAAAATCGATGAGCAGAAGGTTGACCTCATCAAGGGCGGGAATTAGGTAATCCCTTGCTGTGTATGAATGCGGGAAAGTGCGCTCTGTTGATGAATATGATTTGAATTCTCCCGCCTTGCTCTATCGCTAGTCCCTTCTAAATTCTATTTTGTTTTTCTCCACATTCAACCAGAGGAACCTCGATTTTTCAGCATGACCAGTCCAAAAACATTCAAGATCAGGCACACGTTTAAAAACGTGTTGGGCATGAGGAATTTCGAGGAAAGGTATAGTGAGGAGCACAGATTTTTCGGTGTTTCGTGGTAAGTAGTCGCAAAGGATTTTCAAGGCGCACGCAATTATCAAAAATTCAGCTTCGCGACATTTCGAAACCCGATATCTGGAAACCGTAAAAAGTTAGGTTTGAAATTTCCAATCGATTTCCCGGTAAATTAGAACAAAATAAAATTTGGAACTTTTTTGAGGAAAAAAATTCTCGAAAATATTTTTCAGTCAATTTTTTTTCAAAAAAAATTGTTTTTATTTCTCAATCCTAATTTTTAACGGTTTCCAGTAAGGTTCCGCATAAAGCCATTTTCATTTTCGCGTCAAAGCTCATTGAGGCTCATTTTGAAAAAGGTTCATTTCTAAAAAGCTCAAAAAAGCTCATTTGGCTCATTGATAAGCCTAGCTCAAAGCTCAAAAAAGCTTGAAAAAGCTCATTCAAGCAAGTGAAATCTTTAAAAAAAACTTGTTTACAACATGAAAAGCATTTAAGCACAGTATACGGGGCCGGGAATCATGTCAGCAATTGGTTCCGGCCCGATGGGCGTTGAGCCCGGCCCGATCCAAGTCAGTCCGAAGCCCAGTTTGGCCTAATAAGGTCCGAGTTCCTATTTATTTCAATTTTTTTCGGGCCACTTCGCCTAATTCGGGCCACTTCGCCCTAAGGTCCTGTCAGGGATTAATTAACCTGAAGCCTACACCGGCCCGGTCCGATTCAGCCCGGTCATGTCCAGTCTAGCCTGGTCCGGCCCAGTTCAGTCCGGTCTGGTCCAGTTCAGCCCGGTCCAGCCCTGTCCTGTTCAGTCCGGTCCGGTCCAGTCTTGCACTGTCCAGTCCGGCCCAGTCCGGTTCAGCTCGGCCCGAACCAGTTCAGTCTGGGCTAATCCGGTCCGGCCCAGCCTGGTCTGGTCCGAAACACAGCCCCGTCTTGGCTTGAATAGGTCAGGTTCAAATTCCAGTTCTGTTTGTTTGCTTCGAACCTCCATATGGTCCGATACCGGTCTTTTTGCCAAACAGAAGGCTCATATGAGCTTTTCAAGCTTTTGAGCAAAAAGCTTGAATGAGCTTTCAAAACTTTTTGAACTTCTATTCAAAACTCACGAACAAAACAAATGAGCCCAAATGAACTTTTCAAAAAGCTCAAAACACGTGAAAACTTATTTCATGAAAATTTCATGCGGAACCTTAGTTTCCAGGGTTTCGAAATGCCGCGGAGCCAACAATTCTGATCCTACTTTAAACATTTCCAGGAGTATACACATTGAAAAAAAAGGCACGTACCTCTCAATGGGGGTGAACTGTGAGAAGGGGTTGAGTGCTCAACCGTGGATGGCGGACCTTGATTTAGATGCCAATATATACTTGGGAGACAAGAGCAATCGTCGAAAAGGTAGCGTCACATTAAACAGCAGGCAGGCTCCCAAGGGAAGTTTTTTCAAATTCATTGAATGGCACAAGATGAGTTCTACTTTTTTGGACTTTAATGAACGTTTGAATGTGGAAATGCGAGTGGTGATTAAAAAGATGATGGGATTTGAGAGGATTTCCTTGAGAAGTTTCGATAAAGCGACTAGCAAAGAGTACTCGGATACAACATTGGTTGTCAAGGGGAAGAAGTTTTATGTCTCGAAATTGGTGAGTCAATATGGAGCTTCAAGGTCTTATCACAAACTTTTGAAGCTGGTTTTTTCCGAGCTGGGAATCGTGAGTCAAAATTCGGGGTTTGCGTCCAAATTGCGACTCCTTTTAGTCCAAAGTCTAGGTTTTCGGTCTATGAACTCCCTAACTCTTTCCTTTTCCAGTTCCTCGCCTCCCAAAGCAGCCATTTCAAAGACCTTCTCATGAAAGATGGGCCCGATTCTCCTTCATTTCTCGAAACTTCTTCTCTTACCCAGCGTCTAGTGAACAAGACCCTCCATGCCAAAACACAGTTTATGGATCAGTTCAAGCAACCAGGAAGGACAGTGATTACTTTAGAGGATGTGGATCCAGATGACTTCCAAGTCTTCCTAGAGGCTATCTATGGGGAGCCGGTTGTCAATGGTGAGTTAAGGAGAGTTAAGGGGCAAACCCCGCGCCTTCGGCGCTTCGGCAGCAGGCTCCAACTGGACAAATCTCATAGGACCACCCTAATTCGACTCTTTCAGACGACACAATCAACCAAATCCTCAAAATGGCTCGTCTGTACAACGCCGATACAGTAATCCGACGATGTGAAGAATTTTTGATTGAGAAATCAGCAAAACGAGCTGGACTCAAGTTTGATATTGCATTGAATTTTGGATTGGAGAGTCTCAAGGTACTGTATGAAGGAGTTGGCAAGGGTCCACCCTAGGGGCGGGGCTATGAAGTTTTAGGGGTGCCCTATACAAAAACCTGAGTTTGGAGGACCCTGAGCCTTTAAAAATTGGTTTCCTGTACCTTAAGGCAATTTTTCATTTTCCAGAAACACTGCATCTCCAATTTCAAGTCCACTAAAGACGTCCGAGCCGCAATTCCATCGGATTTGAGCCGTATTGATCGTCCACTGTTGGAGGAGTTGCTCAAAATGAATCTCTCTTTCCAGGAGCCCTGACCATTCCTTTCCGCAAAGTCTATGTACACAATTTGATATCAAAAGAGCCCGAAAGAGCATTTTTATCTATAGAAACACATGTTTGAGAGAAGACACTCGAAAATAGTGATATCTGTTTATTTTCATCTTGATTTTGATTTCATTTGAGTTGCTCTATAAAATTTAACCTTTGTGCTCAATACCGTAAGGGAGGGCACCTCTCTCCCTCACCCCCTCTCCCTCTTTCCGCTCCCTTTTATAGGTAAGCGGCGTCTTCTCCGTTTCGCGCACGTGTGGCGCAACTGGTAACGCGCTCTCACTCCACGCGACCACCCCCGGGTTCGATCCCCCTCGAGGGCAAAACATTTTTTCTTTTTCCCTAAACACCCCTAGCACCCCCCAGACAGTCTACTTCACATCCAAATCTTCTCATGATAATCGGATACTTGTGTTATGCTCCAAAGATGAATGGTTTTGCCCTCCTCCCCACAAGTGTCAACAATACAACCTCGATTCTCTTTATTCCCCCGACAAAATCTCCACTTGACTCTCTCGTTCCGAAACAAAAGGAGGAAAAGGGGGGGGGGGAATTGTCTGTGGGAAAATGGGAAAATACTGTGATTTTGTAAAGTACTACAACTTTCATGGTTTTGAAGGAAAAGAGAGAGAGAGAGAGAAAAGAGAGAGAGAGAGAGAGAGAGAGAGAGAGAGAGAGAGATTGTAGCTAAACACAAATAAGTCGGCTTTGTTAAGACATGACGTGGTGTGAAACAGACTGGATTTCAGAGTGTTGTTCAACTTTGAAGGAGCAGTGTAGATCACCGGGTCTCGACACGGAAAAGTGGGTACTGTAGGACTTTTGTGGTGTTCGCAGACTCGACATCATATCTTACGACAATTCATTTTTTGTACACTCATCGTATCATGTCTTCATTTGGGACATCTCCCCCCTCCTTCTTGGCCGACCGCCACAACATGTAGGCCCTTTCCCCTATCCTCTGCTTGCGTCCCTAGTGGCCTAGCGGCTAACGCTCTTGTTTTCCAATTTTCCATCCCGGGTTCGACTCCACATAGGGTCCAATTCTTTTTTTACTTTTTTTCTATGCAGCTTGAACTGCGAAAATAGTTTTTTGACCACCCCCACAACCCTCTTCAGACCCCCGTATAACTTTCAAAGATCAATTACCAGGTTACAGTATCAACCGAAAGAAATCTGAGCTTACTTGCTCCGAGAGTTGTAAAACAGAGAGAGAGTACACAAACAATCTCTCTCTCTCTTTTCCACAGAGAGGACATCGGCTCGTTGAGCAACTTGTCAAGTATCCGACTCTTTTCCTTTTGTTCCGTTCTCTTTTTTTTTTTGACTCGCACTGAATGGCGGGCGGTTTTTTTTGCAGAAAGTGAAAATCACTTTGATTTTGGTCATGTTGAACCTGGCGGGAGTTTTGAGATAGACTCCGCCCCTTTTGGGTGCAGGAGCCCCGGAACTTGAAAATTTTCTGGAAATTTTGGAATTTTTAGATATTTTGAATTTTTTGAAATCTTCTCTGATAAATCTAAATGGTAATGATACAAATCGGTAGATCAAATAATTTTCTACTGATTGATACAATTATCATATAGGGTTATATAAGAAAAATAGGTCAAAAATTGAAAAAATTAATTTTTCTGAAAATTTTTTTTTTGAATTTCGACTCGAATTTTCTGATGCAACTCTATTTGAAAAATTCGAAAATTTTGGAAATTTAAATTTCTGAGTTCTTGATGATTTTTTTTTTGAAGAAACCCATTATGATATTCATACAATTCGGTAGAAAATTTTTTGATCTACCGATTGCTATGAATTTCATGAAGTGTTTATATAGAAAAAATGGGTCAACTATTGAAAAATACAAAAAAAAGTGAAAAAAAAAACGGTTTCACCGACTTTTTGACCAATATTTTCTAATGAAACCCAGTACGGTTTTATACCAATGGGTAGATCAAAAAATTCCTAATCGATTTCTTCAAATATCATGAGCAGTTTCACAAGAAAATATAGGCCAGAAAAGTCAAAAATGCATGAAAATCGGTTTTTCTAGTTTTCGAACTTTTTACCCCCTAATTTTTCTGGTCCAACTCTATATGAAAATGATACCAATCGATAGATCAAAAAATTTCCTATCGATTCATATAAATATCGTATAGGGTTGCTCCAGAAAAACCGTAACAAAATGTAAAAATTCAAATTTTAGTGTTTTCGCCTAGTTTCTCTGATAAACCCTTTGTGATTTTTATATTAATCGATAGAGAATTTTTTGACCTACAAATCCATATATTTTCTTCTCGGAAAATCCATCCCCCAACATTTATCATCACTATCAATCAATCCCTCAATCATCATCTTCATTCCTCAATGAAAATTGATTGATTGCTCAACAGATTAATGAGAAACACGAGAAGAATGACAAAGAAATTGATGAAAAAGAGACACAAACAGGTGCTCTTTTCTCTTCTTTCTTCTCCCTCCATTCGCATAGTTTATCGACCTCTAAAACCACCAGCCACATGTGTTCTTCGGTGCACGACGAGACGAATTTTTTTCTTGCGGTTTTTTTGTTTTTTCTCGAAGGATTTCATTAGAACCTCGTTTGTTTACCGGGTTTTTTGTGGTGCTGGTTGGGATTGAAAATTTTGAAATTTGAGCTGAAAATGTGTTGTAAATGCGCTCTGTTGCAATTTTCTCAAATTTATGTAGAGACTGGCTAAGGAGAAAAATGCTATTTGCTACCTTACAGGCTCAGTGCGGCTAGACACTGTTAGACGTGTTTCGTCTTCAAATTAGGCATTTTCAAGGAGTTAAACTGATTTTTGACGGTTTCCTGTCTGTTTCAGTCGTTTTTTGACTAATTTGGTTGGTTTTTGCTCAATTCTAGCCGATTTCTAGGGCTTTTTTTGCTAATTTCGGTTTTTTTTTTTGTTTAATTTCTCTTGTAAATCGGCTTTTCGCCAGTTTTCATAGATCTTTAGCTCATTTTCTATGGTTTTTTGTGATTTCTAGGGGGCCATTTTAGACTTTTTTGAGCTCAAAAAAAATCTTGTTCGAAAATCAAAGAAAACTTCTCACCGACAAAGCTACAGAATATCTTTCATGGTGCCTAGATTTTCCCAAAACACTGTATGAGCCTTTAAGAGCACCACGGGATAGGCTAACTTAAAGGTGGCCGGACAGGAAAAAATAATGACTGCTGAAATTGAAGAACAAAGTTCACTTTACCCAAATCTCAACTCTAAATGAGGTAATCTAGCCTCTGCTCAAAGAATCAAAACAGCCGCATTTATATAGGCAAAATCATGCTTGCTTTGGTTTTGCTCGTGTGGCGCAGTCGGTAGTGCGCGCGGCACCAAACTGGTGTGGCGTGTAAGTTCGACCCCGCAGATTTCAACAATTTTTCTCTTATTCCAAAATATGGTAAAATGGCAAATTTCTGCATGTACCACATCTTACGACAAATTGCGTATTTGCACTAATTTCTGCACCACGAGGCTTTCCTGTCCGGCCACCTTTAAGCCCCTTTCGAACATTTTATTAGTATCCTTCCCTAGTTTCCGATTTTTTATACTGCTACAGCTTGCTTTACTTCGCTTTTCCATTTTTCTAGCCTGGCGTGGCTATATTTTCATAATCTTACACAAAATTTTACCTTGGTTCTCTGTTCTATAAGCTTCCGGCACACAAAAATCAGTACAACCGTTGCTGAAGCGCCGGAGGCGCGTTCAAACCTTTTTTCTAAAAAATCGAAAAAAAAATCGAAAAATAAGAGTTCAAAAATTCCTTCTCCTACTCTTCCTTATTTTACCCGTCCGTTTTAACGAGGCCTGTCACTCAAGAAGATTAAAGTTGTCACCTAGAAGACCGAAGACACTATTTTCCTTCTCCTACTTCTTTCTCCTTACCTTAAAGGCGCATGGAATGTGAATTCTAGAAAAAAAACTGTAATTCGATCAGTTCCAGAAAAGTAAAAAAGGTACAGTAAGACGTAGCTTCTCCGTGGCAAGACCCATCCTGCGCCTTTAAAATTCCCCATAAAACCTATCCTAATGTCCTCCGGAACCTCACCATCATATACATTTATATAGGTACCTACCTATTCCCATAAAAACCACTTGAATATCCTATGCCATTAGAAGTGGTCTCTCTCTCTCTCTATCTCTCTCTCTCTCTCTCTCTCTCTCTCTCTCTCTTTTCTCCAGTACATTCCAATACATATTCATAACGAGTCAGAGCAATGTCTTCCTCTAGAGGTCCCTCTCATTCTATTTCTCCACATCCCTAGTAGATTGAATTGAGTTCCCCCGTCCCTTTTCTCCCCCTCCCTTAGATTCCTTTAAAATGACATGAAGACACACGACGAAAACATTTCTTCTTCAAGTTTCTTCTCCCCTAAATTTCAACTCGGATTTGTTTATAAAGGCCCTACCCCCTTTTGGATGACTCGGTTAGGTCCTGAAAGTCAGAGGACAGCTGCTTTTATGAAGGAAAATTTTAGGTTAACATCATCATACTTGTGACGGGCCGGTGCTTCCTACAAGCTTCCAGGCCCGGCTCGAAGGCCCGCTTGGCTCGGAAGATTACCGCGAGTTTTGAAAAAACGAAAAAGTCTTTTCAAATTTTTTGCTCCAGGGTTATATTGAGCATAAAAACAGTAGTTTTGAAATTTTCAGTGAAATTATGTAAAATTTCATGAAAAAGTGAAAATTTTTTTCAAAAAAAAAATCAAATTTTTTCGAATCCAGGCCTCGGGGCCGAAATTTTACAAGTTCTTATATATTTTCTGTCCCCGATTAACTTACTGTTGAAAAACCCCGATTTTTCGATTTCTGACGGATCCTTCTGGAAAAAACCTATGCGATATTTATACCAATCGGTAGATCAAAAAATTATCTTTCGAATGGTATAAATATCGTATAGATTTGTTCCTGAAAATAAGATCAAAAATTAAAAAAAAAACCGAAAATTCCAATTTTCCAGGATTTCCTAGTTTTTTGCCTACAATTTCTAGTCAAACCGTTTATGATATTTCGATCAATCGGAAATTTTTTGATCTATTGATAGGTATTAACATCGTATTGGGTTTTATAAGAAAATGTGAGTCAAAAATTCGGAAAACCGCTTTTTATCATATTTTTTTTCCTAAATTTTCCTAGAAATCCTAGTTTTTGACCTACCTTATCTGATACAAACCTATATGATATTTATACCAATTGATAGAGAATTTTTTGATCTACCCACTAGTTTAAATTTCAGAAAGGGGTTTTCAGAAAGTTTGGCTCAAAAACCTGAGAAATCTGGAAAATTTGGGATTTTCAAAGCTGCGAAAATTCCCTAAAATCTAGTCTATTTTCTAGTTTTCAGTAGAAAAATAGTTTTTCCACACGCGCCCTAACTAATTTTCATTCTTCAATACACAAATTAGACAGCTGACTGACTAACTTGTTCAAGTGTGGGACTGCCCTGCCCCTCCTCCCCCTGACTCAATTAAACACGATGACATGCCCCTCGTGTTAATATCAACTCCTCCTTTTTATCCAATCCGACTACCCTAAGCCCCCCCCCCCTCCCTAGCCACCCCCTTGAAAATGAACATGAAAGAGCCGGCAAGAGCAAGCATTTTAAACATATTTCGAGTGTTTCTGTTTGACCGCTCTCTTTTTCTCTGCCCGTCTCTCACTCTCTCGCCTTCTATCCTCCATCCCATCCGTTCATTTCTCCTTCCATGGGGTCACTAACTTTATCTTCCTTTTCCCCTTCTAACTTCTCTGCGTCTCTCTTAGCAATTGTACTCTCTTAATCTTTCCATGTAGAAGGAGTATATATTTATAAGTTGAAGAATGAGAGCAAATGGCATCGGAAGTACTCTAACTCTCTTAGAATTTTATTTATGTCAGAGGGGAAATGGGAAGGGGGATAATGCGAATTAAAGGTTTTTTCTAAGGATTTTTTACGGATTTTAGACTTTTTTTTTAATGGATTCACTGTTTTTTTCAATGGGTTTTAAGATTTTTCAAATGGATTTCAGGCTTTTTTTCAATGGTTTTTAGGTTTTTTTCAAAATGGATTTTAGATTTCTTCAATAAATTTTAGGATTTTTTATGGATTTTAGGCTTTTCTGTTGGATTTTAGGTTTTTTTAATGGACTTTAGGCAATTTTTCGTGATTTTTTTGGGGATTTTTTTCTTCAAGTTTGAGTGCTTTAGGACCCTCTAAAAAGGTTTCTGTTTTTTTATACACTTCGATTTTTTGGAATCAATTTTTCATAAAAATTTTTTTCTGTATTTTTTTCATGATCGTATTTTTCGGATACCAAAAATTCTGGTGCCTTTTTTCCTGCAGAATTTTTGAAAAAAAAAAAGATTTTTTTCGGGTTTTTTTGGATTTTGGAACGACCTGAATTAGAATTGCACTGAACAAGAGCGCTTTTTGATGGGATTGTCGAATTTCTTTTGTTTTTTTTTTACTTTTTTTAACTTTTGCTCATTTTTTGCTCC
>GL380044.1:150025-160039 GCA_000143925.2 Caenorhabditis brenneri
TAAGACAATATTCGGTGTCCTTAGGTCGTTTATATGATCCTTAACCTGTCTTAGATTGCTTACGCCTCTCTTGGATGGCTGATCTCTGCCTTAGATTGGTTAAGCCTGTCATAAGATACCTGAACCGGTGTTAGATTGATTAGGGTAGGTATTGGTCGGTATCAAGCCTATTTCAGGCAGATAGCCAGGTCCCAGGTCGTGCGAGTTCCCTTAAGTAGGTTAGGAACATTATCAAATGTTTGAACTTGTCTTAGGTAGGTCAGGTAGGTCTGAAGTTGTTCAAGCAAAATCCCATCAGCTTGCTCAGTCACTTATTACCCGAAGACCCTACTCCCCAAAACTGTAAAAACCTTACGACAACCCCGGGGAACGGGGTAGAGGGCGAAGCGGCTGGAACTTTATTATTTTCACAGTACGATATGTATACCAATCGATAGAGAATTTTTTGATCTACCACCCAATCCATTTTTTTTTGTCGAATATAGGCCCCTAAAACTGAATTTTTCGATACGTACCCGACAAAATTTTATCTGAATCAACCATTGTATATTCCCGTTTATTCTTCTTCAATAGTTATAAATATTGGTGTAAACATACTATTGTAATACCATCTGACCTTCCTGGTATGTTTGCTCTCTCTCTCTCTCTTTCTCTCTCTCTCTCTCTCTCTCTCTCTCTCTTTTTTCTCTACTTTTTTTGGTTTTTTCTCCACTGTTTCACTTCTTCACCCATTTTTTTCCATTTTCCAGATATGCAAAAATGCTAGTAGACTGTGACGAGTGTGGCAAGCAGGTGGACATTTCAAAACCATCATCCTCGAACTCACAGGACCATATTGTGGAGTTGTGGTGGTGCCGGGATTGTATATCGACGGTTTGCAAGTTAGTTTTTTAATTGGAAATGGTTTAAAAAAGAAAAAAAAGAAAATTGACCCGCGGGGGTTCGAACCCGGGGGTGGTCTCCCCGCGGACAGGCGTGTTCCCGACTGCGCCACGCGGCCGCAAAGGGAATAATGCCCCTGCGCCCATTAAAAGGAGGGGGTTCCTCGCTTGCAGAGACGCAGAGAAAAAACTAATCATCTTTATTAAAAAAGTTTAACAAAAAAGAAAAAATTGTAGCAATTGTTTTTTTCAAAATTATATACCGGTACCAACATAATGATATTTACGAATTGAGAGCAAAAAATCTGAAAATTGAATTGGATTAGAATCGTTTGAATTGTGAACTAAAGAAGAGACTCTGGAGTGGATGCATTGGCAGACATGATAAGGCAGGAGACCCAGTAGATGATATTGAATGCAAGAAAGGCTAGAGGAACCATGAATCGCGCATAATAATCGATTTTCGCCGGTAGATAGTCGGGCTTGGTGAAGTAGCGGCGGAGGCGGTCGCGGAACGTCTCGCGAGCCTCGAACTGTAATAGATATTGATTGTTTTTAAGATTTGGGGTTGTAGATCAAAACGTTTTCTATCGATTGGTATAAATGTTATATGGGGTTGTTACAGAAAAGTTGGGTCAAAAACTGCGAAAAACAAATTTTCCGAAATTTTTGAATTTTTATAATTTTTTTTTTCGGATTTTCAGGCAAGTTTTCTGGAACAATCTTTCACAAAATTTATACCAATTGGTAGATCAAAAATTTCTCTATCGATTGGTATAAGTTTCATATAGGGTTGTTTCAGAAAAATTGACCTAAAAATTGAATAATCCAAAAATTTCAGTTTTTTCAGTTTTTGATCTACACTTTCTGAATTTTTTTGGTCCCAAAATTGTATGTAATTTGCCTCTAGCCTTAGTCAGGTTTGATTGAAAAAAAAATTGTGCCAAACTTAATTCTCACCCGAGCGCATAAGCTGAACCTCGGATGACAACCTGACGCACTTGTTTTTGGAAAACCAAGTAGATCAAAATATGAGATTGTAGATCAAAAAATTTCTTTTTGATTGGTATATAAATATATTATCAAAAAATAAGTGAAAATAGCGAAAAAAACGAAAAAAAAATTCCGTACTGGAAAATCGTTTTTTCAAAGTTATTAGGAGTGTTTTCTGAAACAATCCTATATGAAATTTATACCGATCGATAGAGAATTTTTTGATCTACTAATCGATATCTGTGTAGCACAAAAAATTTCAAAAATTGGACCACCTGGTGGCACAAAAAACCGAAAGGAGCTTAACTTTTTTTTGAAATTAGGCGAAAACCCCTGAACTTCTCGGGTTACGGTACCACTTACAGTATGACAAGTACAAGGTGGTTGATATACTTCTGCATCGACCATCTCCAACTTCTCTCTCCTTTTCTGCGCCTTCCTGGCCGCCTTCTCCCTGGACCTATCATTCTGACGGGCACTATCCTGATAACTAACGAATGCATATTCTAGAAGGGCACCGAATACAAATGTTTGGCAGGCTGAAATGATGGGGTGCTGTGGAGGGAAAAAAACTGAGGCCCAAAAAACCTACCCCCTAGCCAAACATCCACAACTTTCACGTAACTGACTGGCGGAAGCTTCGCGTTGATTGCGGATTGCTGAAAGTTTCAATTAGAGCGCAAATGCATTATCTGGACTTACCATAGTAGTCATTGTGAGCAATGTGGTCACACCTAGCGCCACCCTACCAGCTGTTGAGTGTAGATCTATCCAAAACGATACCCAGGAGACTATCACTATCATGGTGGTGGGGGCATAGAGCTGGACGAGATAGTAACTGAATTGTCTTTTGAGCAAGAGATTCATTCGGAGACAACCGTAGGAGCCTGGAAGATTTGGAATTGGGGGACGTCATCCGGCGCGGTGGGATAACAGTCCCCTCCCCCTTTTTCCTGGCGACCCTCACAATGTGTACGCCCTCCCTCTCCTACCTGCGTGACGCGCGTGTGGCCTAGTGGCTAGTGCTCCTGTTTTTCAGTTTTGCATCGCGGGTTCAATCCCCATGGAGGTCAAATCTTTTTGCTTTTTTTCTAGGATTGAAATTTTGAAAAACTTTTGAATTACCGGGTTTCCAGGCCATATTCTAGGGATTGCAGGCTTGTTTTGAAGCTGGCTACGCTGTTTTCTACGGGTTCTGAAGCTTTTTTTGGGTTTCTAGCTTATTTTTCTCGGGTTTAGATTACTTTTTTTGGGATTTTTTTGTTTTTTTGAAAATATGGCATCAATTTCCAATAGTTTTTTTTTTCTATAAGAAAAAGTGGGCTAAAATCAGAAAAACAGCAAAAATCCCAATTTTTCAACTACATATTTTTTTCAAACCCCTAATTTTATGGGCTTTCGGTTTTCAAGATTTGATGCTTCTTTCAAAAAAAAAACATGCAAATGGTCCCATCTACTCCCAGGAAAAATTCCCACACGAGCTTATTTCTCACTCCTATTACTACTTCCCTAACCCAAAAATAATGAGTGTTTGTTGGAGTTTGGAGGGTGATTGACGTCATAAAAGTGCAAACCAATCTATTGACAAATAGATATTTCGGAAAAAAGCACTTAGGAAAAAAGAAAAAGAGATTTGACCTCAGGTGGAATTGAACCAGGGTGGCCAGTTTCAAAACGGGAAACGCTAACCGCTAGGACACGCGCGCAGCAAGTAAACAGAGGGAGAGAGGGCCTACAAGTGAGCGCGGCGGCAGAGAAAATGACGAGGGGGATGGTCCGCAAACACCGTCACGGTAAATTACAGACCGTGACACTTACCAGTATTAGTATGACTTGTACAATCAGCATTCGTCGTAATATTCTCCAACACAAAATTCGGAAGATCTAGACCCACACCTGGCTTCTGTTGAATCGGTTTTTCGGGGTCCCACTCGTACATTATATCATTCATTGTGTGGGCGTAACTGACGAGGTCAAAATTACAGGATTGATAGTCAAGAGGGTAGAGTTGAAGGCGCATCGGGCAGGAGCTGATTAAACTGATACGCGAACTGTAGAGCACCTGAAATAGGGGGAGTTGATGTCTAGTTGATGTCTTCTCTCTCTCTCTCTCTTTCTCTCTCTCTCTCCCTTCCTCTCTCTCTCTCTCTCTCTCTCTCTCTCTCTCTCTCTCTCTCTCTTTCTCTCTCTCTCTCTCTCTCTCGCTCCCTATCTCTCTCTCTCTCTTTTTCTTTCTCTCTCTCTCTCTCTCTCTCTCTCTCTCTCTTTTTCTCTCTCTCTCTCTCTCTCTCTCTCTCTCTCTCTCTCTCTCTTCCCAACTAACCTTTCCATCCGGATGTATCCTCAAAAACATGTTCTCCGTATCGATCAAATGCCGATGTGCTGCTTTTTCTGTCTGAAATTTTTTTTTCGAATTTCTCAATAGAGCACATTTGCCGACTCACCGGAAAGAACGTGTCCGGGATCCACAGGCTTTTTTTGACATGGGGTACTGTAAGGAATGCAGGCGGATTGTAAAAACCGAGGTGCTCATAGGCTAGACGGGAGTCGATCCATTGCTCACGGAATGTTAGTTGGATGGAGTATTCCTGGAAGTTGAATCGTACAAAGACTACAAGCTACAATCGCCTAGAATTGCTTTTTTCAGTTGCTGTACTGTCTGCAATCTGACGTGACGGTGTTTACGGACTGTTCCAGTACACCTCCCTCCCCCTCTTTTTCTCGGCCGGCGCGCTTTCCTGTATGCCCTCTCCCTTCCTTATCTCACTGTGCGCGCGTGGCCTAGCGGTTAGCGCTGCTGTTTTTGAATCTCACGACCCGAGTTCAACCCCACCAGGGGTCGAATCTTTTTTTCTTTTTTTCTATGACTCACCATATTAACCACATCAATCTTGGACAACATCCTGATCATAATATTCACCCTCACATTGACAGGCCCCTCGGTCGACGCGTTAGCCGGGGGTGGCCGGACCCTCATATCATAGTTTTTGAGCAAGGTGTTTAGGATTTCCTGCTCCGATCGCATACTGTATTCCCCGTGAATTCCGACGGGAAACATTAGCAAAAGGAGCAGTTGGTGGTGGATTATAAAATAGGAAATTAGAGTCATAATTGCATTTTTTGTGGAGGAGGGCAGGAGGGGTGAGGCTGAAAAAAATTACTGTTCAAAAAATAAAATTGACCGAGGAGAATACTTCAGAAGACGTCACGAGGATGGGGTTAGAGGGGAGGGTTAATTGGAAATGAATTGATAAGAAAATAGTATAGGGGAAGTGAGAGAATTAGAGAAACCAAGATGAACTTTTATTGGAGAAACTGTCCCCCCATCAAATTGAGATTGATTTGAAAAAAAGAAAAAAACGGAAGGGATAGTGATCTTCAGTTTAGATTGTAAGACTGTGTTTTGGAGAGTAGTCATGGCCTAACTTCTCTCTTGGATGGTGGCCTAGGAATCCAAGAAAAATGAAAAAATTTTGAGAGGTCTGGTAGATCAAAAAATTCTTCATCGATCGGTATAATATTCATGGGGGTTTCAGAAAATATGGAACAAAAAACCACCAGCAAAAGCGAAAAATTTGAAAATTTTTCTTCGAAATTAGCTTTTTCCAGTTTTTACCTACTTTTTCTGAAGAAGCCCCATATGATATTTACAAGACTGCTTGCCGCGCCTTCGGCGCTGCAGCAGTCTTGTTTTGTTCGCCGCTTCGCGGCTCCAATCTTCTCGCTTCACACGGCTGGGTGAGTTCGCTTGAGAAAACGTCAGTCTCAAAAAATGGTGTTCTTGAGAAATTAAGAAATTATAAGGTGAAAAACAATAATTCAATTCCGATGGATGTGATGGTTTCAACTGTGCCAGTTCACGTTGGTTAGCAGTTCTTCTCCCGCCAGCGAGTCTTTTGTGAGCCCTATCTTGGCACAGAGTCCATTAGACCTCCAAATGAAAAATGAAAAAGACGGGCATCATCTCCGGTAAATTCTCTTTCCAAATATGAAAGTTTGATGAAAATCGGTCCAGTAGGAGTGGCGCTAGCGTGCGGCACAGACACACAGACACACAGATATCGGTGATTGTTAATAGTAAAGATACCGATCCGTAGAGAATTTTTTGATCTACCAAATTTTGCCAGGTAGATCAAAATATTCTCTATCGACTGGTATAAATTTGATATAGGGGTGTATCAAAAAATCTATGTAAAAACTGGAAAATTCAAAAATTTTCTTCAAAATTTAATTTTTTTCAACTTTGACCAACTTTTTCTAAAACAACCTTATATGATATTCATATCAATCGATAGGAAATTTTTTGATCTACCAAATAATTAATTACTTTCTAGACTATTCGCAAAATTAGCAGATACTGACCAGAATGAGCCTCAATTTTTTAAAAATAATCTCGGATTTTAGAGAAATTTTTTTTTCGAAAACCAATATTTCTCAATAAATTTTACAAAACTTGACAAAAAAATTTGAAAAAATACGTACCGAAATTTCTGAAAACCTATAGAAAAAAGGGCAATAAACTAAAAACCACTATAAATTTTTTTTGGGAAAAAATCCAATTTTTCGTTAAAAAAAATTTGAAAAACTGATGCGAGCCTAAAATTTGGTTGAAACTGGAAAGAAAACCATTTTTCGCTGCTATAAAGAAATGTGGGCGGAGCCAAGGAGAACCACATCACTTCTACCTTTCCTTTTCTAACCTCCCTCCAAAACCAAGTGCCATGAATCGGAAATTCTGACTAAGGGGGGCACAAAATATGACAAGTTGACACATACACACGTGAAAGGTGTACATAACGGAAACCCCTTTATTGGGAAGGACCCCAGATGACTAGGCGAAAAGTTGTCCCAGAAATGCGAGACGTATCCGATTTCCCTTGGCCGTCTTGTCTCTTCCAACAAAACTTGTGGTGTTGTGGCCGAAATATAATTTTTTCTCGGCTTCTCACTTCAATGATGATGTGATGGTGGAGGAGGAGTTGGATGGAAAATGAAATTTAGGGAATTTTTTATGAAATTATTTTTGTGGATGATTTTTCGACTTCATCTTTTTTCGCATAAACTTTGGGAAAGGAAAAGATAGAAAATGGTCAAAAATCAAAAAAGACAAGTTCAGGTCCAACTTATTCAGTGTCTTAGAACGAAATCAGTCAATTTTTAGATCAAGAAAAAATACGAATTTGTAGATCAAAAAATTCCCTATCGATTGGTATAAATATCTTATAGGTTGTCCAGTAAGAGAGAGTTAAAAAGGTCAAAATTTTGAAATTCCTGCACCAGAATTTTTTTTTTTCAAATAAACAAAGTGCAATGTTTATACCAAAATGTAGATCAAAAAATTTCCTATGGATTGGTATAAACATCATATAGGGTTGTTTCAGAAAAAACATGGCTGGAGACCCAAGAAGTCCAAAAGTCAAGTACGCTAACTGCAATGCTTTTTGTCCGAATTCGTTATTTTTTTATCGAAATTGAAACGAATAACCTAATCCTAAAGGTCAATTCACTGTTCTTTACTCTTCTTCTCGTTTAAGTTTCTATTAAAACTAGAGTAATCTGATAGTGTACCTAGTTTTATTGAAAAGTAAACAGAAAAAGTTGGTAAAATGAAAAAAACCATATGATGCTAACTTTCAATTGAAATAAAACACGTACAATGCAAGTCGAATGACATTGAAGTATCTTCTGTTGTAGTGGAACCGTTTTAAAATGGAATTGCGCGCGCCTCTAAGGGGCCTTAGCTGAATTCTCAGGACTTCTAGTATCCAAGGAATGCAAATTTGAAATTAAAAACAGCTTCGAGAATTATACCATTAATAAAACAATATTGTTTTAGGGAACGCGCAAACCTAAATACATTTTTTCTCCGAAAAGCAAATTTCTGCAAAACATCCAATTTGTCAACTTTGACCATTGGAACCCAAAGAATTCTGTCCGAAAAAGTTCGAATGCCCAGAAGACATACGAAAAAATTTGAATTCCTTGATTTCGAAGAACATTTTCTGTGAAGAACCTATATAATATTTATACCAATCGATAGAGAATTTTTGATCCACAAGTTGCTATTAATATCGACTAGGTCTGTTCCACAGTCATGATTCAAGTAATCGAAAAACTGAATTTTAATACTCGAAAATTGGGATCACTGGTTTAGGTGCACATTTTCTGTTAGGAACCTATAAAATATTTATACCAATCGATAGACAATTTTTTGATCTACATTTTGGTATAAAAATCGTCTAGATTGTTCGAGAGGAACGTTACGAAAAATGGGGAAAAACAAATTTTAGTACTGAAAAGTTGGGATCGGAGCACGTTTTCTGTTAGAAACCTATATGATATTTATATCAATCGATAGGAAATTTTTTGATCTACAACTTCTCTTCTAGGCCCTTTTTTATATACAAGTTCTATTCTTAGCCTTTTATGATCTAATTCTGTTGTTCAGAGGTCTGTGATGTCATATTAGGATAAAAACAACTGGTTGGGGTGCCTAGGGAGTTCATTACACCCTTCTGACCAGAAAAAAATTACTTAATTCCCCGAAGGATTCTAATAGAAGTACACTTCTAAGAGCTCTCAACCTAAATTTAAATTAAAACTCTTCCCCCTCCCCAAAAAGTGACAAGATGACAAATTGAAAAGATCGAAAAAGCATCGAAAAAGAAAAGAGAATGAAAGACTGCCAAATGATATATAGACTCATCCTTTGAGTAAGCGAAGAGGCAGTAACAAAAAAGATAGAGATGATATATTTACATAACACTCTAGGTATCTCTCCCGTTGAAAATGAGCAGAGCTACGGCATTGTGTGTGTGTGTTTTTAGAAGGGAGAGAGATGGGAGAAGATGAACACAGATGCTTTTTTGTCTGTTAATTGAAAAAATTCGTTTTGAACATGAGAGGCGTCAATGATTGAAGTGGATGGGAAGAGGAACGGATATTCAAGAGTTGGATAGGAAATGAGGAAGTTTTTTTTGTTGGTTAGGGTGTGGTTCAGTAAGTGTGCTCTATTGTAATTGAGATATTTGGGTGTGAGGGATTGCCTACGCTTCTTTCAAGCAGTCATCGAAATATTGTGGAAACTAGAAATTTCCGGCTGTTTGATTTCCTAGGTTAGGTTATTCACCTTTTGATCTACTTTCTGATAAAACCCCATACGATCTTTATATGACTCAATAGAAAACTTTTTGATCTACCTATCGGTATAAACTTTTTTTTTGTTTGTTCTAAGAAACTTGGCTGGAAACCCGAAAAAAAATTAATATTTTAAAAAATTTTGGAAATTTCAGTTTTTACAGTTTTGACCCAAGTTTTCTGGGACACTCTTAAAAGATATTTATATGAATCGAAAGAGAATTTTTTGATCTACCAATCGGTATAAATATTTTTTTGGCTTGTGCTAGAAAACTTGGCTGAAAATCTGAAAAAAATATTATAAAAATTCAAAATTTTCGGGAAATTCGGTTTTTTCCAATTTTTGAGCCAAATTTTCTAGAGCAACCCTATATGATATTTATACCAATCAATAGAAAATTTGATTTTCAATCGATTGGTATAAATATCATACAGGGTTCTCAAAGAAAAAAGTGCTAAACCCTCCAAAAAAACGGAATATTTAGTACTGAAATTTGGGATTCTGCGGTATAAATCAGTTTTTGAGCCAATTTTTCAGGAGCAACCCTATATGATATTCATACCGATCGATAGAGAATTCAATTGGCTAGCGATTGGTTTAAATATCTTATAGGATTGTAACAGAAAATTAGGGACGAAAACCTCAAAAACGGAAAATTTAGTACTAAAATTTTGAATTTTCGATATATTTCAGTTTTTGAGTCAAATTTACCAGAGCAACCTTATTAGATATTTATACCAATCAATACAGAATTTAATTTCCTATGGGGTTGTTTCAGAAAATGTGTCCAATAAATAGAAACTTCAAAATTTTACTGCTAAATTGCCGGTTTTTCGATTTTTGACCCACATTTTCTGAAACAACCACATATGAAATTTATAAAGATCGATAGGAAATATTTTGATCTACAGCTTCAGGTTTAGTCATAGAATCCGTTTTCAAGCTACTGTGAAAATAATAAAGTTCCAGCAAGGAATTTTAATTTTTTTTTCGCGGGCTCAA
>GL380044.1:160528-184112 GCA_000143925.2 Caenorhabditis brenneri
TTGAAGTACTTTGTAGAACTTAGCCACAATTCTGGCAGCAAGCTGTCGGGATGAACAAAAGTATTTCACCTGGTATCCCCGGTTCAAAAAAGAGCCTTTTTGAGTTATTAAAGCATAAGAACTCCGACGTGCGAAGATTTTGATTGGATATTAATGCCAAGCGCCTAATTTTTGTTCCGATTTTCTTGTTACGTTAATCAAATCGAGGGGCGATCCGCACACTGACCCAAACCGAAAATAGGGGAAATTTGAGCCATTTTCTATGTAAAACTTTAGACGCTCTGGAGTGCATGGTCTCAGATTTTGATTATATTCATTTTTGGAGTACTTCAGATGACCCTTACGCATGAGCCACCTTATCAATCCCATTCGTTTAGTTTCCCCAGAGTTGAGATAAGGTGCTTTAGCAAAGTTGTCAAATTTTCGAAATCGCCCAAGCTGAACGGATGGGTATGATAATATGGCATTTGTTCAAGGGTCATCAGAAGTACTCAAAAAATAAATATAATCGAAATCTGAGACCATGCACTTCTGAGCGTGTATAGGTATACATAGAAAATGACCCAAATTTCGAATATTTTCGGTTTTTTCAGTGTCAGGGTCCCCCTCGATCAGATAACCTAATAGGTGAATCGGCTCAGAATTAGACGGGGAACAATAATATCAAAACTATTTTTTGCACTTCGGAGTTCTTCACCCTCAAAAACTCGAAAAACTCCCGAAAAAATGAGTTTTTCATCAAAAATGACTTTTTGAACCCTGAAGACGTGATGTCAGAATCTTGCTCAGATCTACAAAATACTTCAAAGGGTGTCAGCATTCACTTCCCGTTTTGATTTCGTCAATATCTCATCAGACAAAAAATTTTATTTTTCGACCTATAGTGCCCCTATATAAGAGGAAAAGGGGCGGAGCCTAATTCAATGTACACCATAAACCTTAGAAGTGTTGTGGTGTATACTATACTAGGTACCAACCGATTTGGATCGGTTTGACTTTTTTCTGTACAGTGGAATCCTCCATTCTACCAGAGAACGTGTCTTAATCCATAGACTTTCTTCCCATAACCCCCTCAGTGAACAATGGACTCTCAAAAAGAAAAAAAAATTACCGCTACTCAAATTTTCCATTGTCCTCATCTCGCACTCTCTCATCTTCTTTTTATTATCTAGTCGCTGGTTTTTGGGCTTTTTCTGATTTTTTTTCTCTCTCTCTCTCTCTCTCTCTCTCTCTTTCTCTTTTCCAACTAAAATAGTCAAAAAGCTTATAAGGAACACTAACCCAACAACAATAAAAAAGAGCAATATATATCGGAAGTGGGTCTACCTTCTCTCCCTCCTCCTTACAACGAAAAACGCATAGAGTAGTGGTCAGTCTCTCTCTTCTTGATGACACTGAAAAATGCATTTGACAGGTTTTGAGAAATGGGGTGGACACAACTGAATAATATATAAATCATTAGACAAAGACCGATGAATTTATTTGTTTTGCCCCTGTTTTGGGGAATTTTTGAATAGAAATTTGTGGTTTTTGTTGGGTTTTAATAAATATTATAATAGTTAGAAGATGTTGCGTAACTATGCCTGAATTTAGCTGAGCTCAGAGCTTTGGGGCATTAGGATTAGGATTAAAATTTTGACGGCCTAGATGTTTAGGTTGGTGGCCTAGAAAATCAGCTGGGAATCTGAAAATGAACTGTCGGAAGCCATGATGCTTAGTCTGCAAACACCGCCAACTGACGCTATCACTTCAGGAACTGATAGATCGGTTTGAGATTTTTGGAAATTTTTATGGAATAATGGAATAGGATCTAGCGGGAAATAAAGATGGAGCAAAGAGCAAAAAAATGAAAATTATGAACACATGGAAGCAATAAAAATAAGAGAATGAAAATGAAAAAGAGAAGAGGAGCTATTAGAAACTCTTCAAAAAAAAATTTTTTGGAAGACAAAGGAGAAGGAAATTATATTTGAACTTTACGCGGACGAAAACGATCAAGAATGGCCAGAATTGAGATTTTTCGAGCTAAAAAGGTTCTGAATATCGTCAAAATTTTCATGGAAAACACAGAAGTTTAGTGCAGCGGTTTTGAATTTTTAGGTTTTTACTAGCTTTTGAGCCTGATTTTCTGAAAAATCCTATATGATATTTATACCAATCGATAGAGAATTCTTTGATCTACCTAATGCTATAATTATTGTTCGAATTGGTTTTAGACAAATCCAACAAAACATTAAAATTCTGAACTTCAAATTCGGGATTTTTGGGTTTGTACTATTTTTCGGGTCTGACTTTGTGGATCCACCCTTCATGAAGATTTTTTTTCAGAGGAATTATCATATAGGGTTGTTTCAGAAAAAGCCGACCAAAAAATCGAAAAAAAAAGAATTTGGTACCGGATTTTCGAGTTTCTGGGGTTTTCCTATTTTCGGCCTGATTTTCTGGATCATCCTTTCATAAAGTTTAGACCAATGGGTAGAAAATTCAATCCTCTATCGATTGGTATAATTATCATATAGGGTTGTTTTAGAAAAATTCATCAAAAACTGTAAAGAACTGAATTTGTTAACGGGATTATCAATTTTCTGGTTCGTAATATTTTTGGGCCTGATTTTCTGAAACAGCCTTATCTGACGCTTGCACCAATCGATGAAAAATTTAATTCTCTATCGATTGGTACAAATTTCATATAGGATTGTTACAGAAAAGAAGGTCAAAAAGGAAAAAATGAGCGAAAGCTCCCGATTCTACAAGAATGCAAAAAAGCTGACCATGGGATTGTTAATCTTGATCACGAATCTGCAATCTAGAATCCCGGAGATCAGGAAGACCCTCTTGCAAAAAATTAATCCTGCACTATTATTTCTCATCCTAATTACCCACAGTACCCCCTTAGACTCAATTCCTACCCTATATGTTTGCACTACTCAGTCTCTATCTACAATATATAATTCATTTACTGACGGCGAAAAAAAGTAGAAGGAGAAGTGCTTCAGAAGACATCACTTCTCCTCTTTTTTTTCGGA
Source organism: Caenorhabditis brenneri (assembly GCA_000143925.2). NCBI lineage: Eukaryota > Metazoa > Nematoda > Chromadorea > Rhabditida > Rhabditidae > Caenorhabditis > Caenorhabditis brenneri. The sequence goes on from GL380044.1 coordinate 163,555, forward strand.
AAGCAACGTCTTCAGAAGGCACACACACACACAAATCCGTAATCCCCTTAGCCGTTAGAGCTCAGGGAGAAAGGAGCCAAAAGTTTTGTGTGCATAATTAGGAGGGAAGGGGATTTTGGAAGGGAAAAAGCAAAGGAAAATTGGTACGTTTGCGAAAAAATACAACTTTTTCTTTCCCGAGGAGATGGATGGGATTGATTGAAATGGATGACGGAAAAAAGAAGAAAATAAATGAAAATGGGTCGTTGGGCACCATAAGAAAGATGATGGATTGGCATTTACGGGATTGAAAAAAATTTTTTTTGGGATTTAAAGGCGCGTGATTTTTTTGTCGGGAAGGTCATGAGCTCCTGGGTGGGTGGTGTACCTTAAAAGCACATGATGTGTTTTGAAAACATCCTGCGCCTTTAAGATTTTACAGTCCGTCTAGCTTTTGACTTGGAACCCTGGTTCATGAAGCTTTCAAGAAATCACTAGTCTAAGAGCCCTGAGGCTCAGAATCTTGAGCTCTGGTCTAGAGGAGGAAGTGGGCGGAGCCAAAAGTGTTTGGAGGTCTGAAAAAATTTTTTTCGGAGTCAAAAAAAAATTAATGTGGGGGTGAAGGGATTCAATAAGATGAAAAAAATTAGACTCCGCCCACTTTTAGAAGCTTTTCCAGAAAAAAAAATACCGAATAAAATTTTCGAATATTTTTTTTCGAACAAAATCGGATTTTTGACCCCGAAAAATTTATTTTTAATATTTCAAGAATCTCAAAAATTGAATTTTGTAGATCAAAAAATTCTCTATCGATTGATATAATTATCATACGGGGGTGTTTTCTGAATATTAGGCCAAAACGCTAAAAAATCAAAAAAAAATTTTTGAAAATTGGTATTTTGAGTTTTTGTTTAACTTATTCTGGTAAAACCCTATACGATATTCATACCAATCGGTAGATAAAAAAGATCTCTATCGATTGGTATAGATATCATATGGGTTTGTTTTATGAAAAGTAGGCCAAAACGCTGAAAATCGAAAAAAAAACTCAAAAAGTAAAAAAAAACTAAAAAGTTCGAAAAACTAAAAAAAAAATCGAAAAATTGCAAAAAAAATCAATTTTTTTCTAAACAAATCTCAAAAAATACAGTGACCCCTTCCAAAAAATCCCAATTTTCCAGACAATGTCACCTACTAAAAGGGCACAGTGAGCACCGGAGCAACGAGTGGAAAGAGCAGGAAGTTTTGAGGTGAGTGTGTCTACTATTCTTCGCTCTTCCTTCTTTTTTTTTCTTCTTTTCTTCTTTAAACTGCTTCACTGAACTCGAATGACCCCCCACCCCACCCTCACCTATTTTTTGATATTTTGGGTCCTACCCTTCCCTCCGCCCCGTGGGGCACCACTCAAAAATAGAAGAATAGAGGAACAATAGGTTGTATTTTCTTTTGTCTTTTTTTGAGTTTTTTTGTTTTTTCTTGTTGTTTCTTTTTTTTTGTTACCTGGAAATGGACTTTTACCTGGAAACTCGTGGGGTCCTTCCCCTCGGCGCGGGGCGCAAAACCCCCTCTTTTATCACCGCCCCTCGCCTCTTTTACCGACATGTCGCTAATAGCGCAACTGGTAATCGTTTTGACTTCCAAGCGGGCACCCCCGGGTTCGAGCCCCCTGGTGGCCAAATCTTTTTTTCTTTTTTTTTATCTCCCTCAACTTCCAGAAGCTGCGTACAAGCCCTCGAGGGTCGATGTTCGCGACGGAGCGAGTATGCTCATCAGCAGAAAATGGCTGTGAAGCAGCTGGTGGCTAAAATCGAAGTGATTCTATTAAATGAGCTATCCGGATATGTGGAGAGGAGGAATGAGCCGGATAGGAGGCTAATATCGAGATTGAACCGGGAATTGATAAATATTGATGCGAAAGATGATCGACCGTCTATCTATCACGTTCCATCACCGTCACGACCAGCGTGGAAGACCTGGAATTTGGATGTGTCGGATCCGGCGAAGTAAGGAGAGATAGGGAAAGAGAGACGCAGACAGTGAGAGTGTCTAGACGTCTGCGTTTCTTTATTCTAGATTTAGGGATCAGAGCTCCAGAAATGTTTTTTGATCTACTTTTTTTGGAGAAATCTTATGTGAATTTTATACCAATCGATAGAGAATTTTTGATCTACTGTAGTGCAAACGCGCTTCACGGTAGCGCAAGTATTTGAAAAACAAAAACAAAAAGATTATAGTTTTTGAAAAAAAGTTTTTAGAAAAAAAGCGACCCTGACCAAAAACCACTATAATTATATTTCCAGAATGCAAAAAGTGCTGGACATGACAGCTGATATAATGCGTTTACCGCGGCACTCGGTCTCCGATGCCGATATCCCGGAAATCAAAAGCTCAACCGATTGGGACGCCCGTCTCATGAGTCTATTCATTTGTGAAAGTATTGGAATTGTGCCGGTGCAGGTTAATGAGTGAGTTTTTGAACATTTTTTTTGAATTCCCGCCGAATCGTATTTTTCTGCAAGTTGACGTGACGGTGTTTGCACAGTTTAGCTAATTTTTGTCTGCGCTCCCCTCCCCCTTGTCGCAGGGCGCCGCGTCTCGCAGTTTCCTTTATGCCCACCCCCTTGCCTACCGTTGCGTGTCCGCGTGGCCTAGTGGCTAACGCTGCTGTTTTCGAATTTTTCATCGAGGGTTCGACCCCCACCGGGGTCAATTCTTTTTGTTTTTTTATTATTGGGTCCCTGGGTATGTTCTAGAAGCCTAGGACAATTTTTAAATAGTTCGGTAGAGCACACTTTCACACAATTTCAATTTTTTGTTCTGTTTGCAGTGCCCGTAGTGATATAATGTCGGTGACGGATGATCGAAGACGTGGCTGCAGTGTCGACTCGTCAGTTTCTCGTTTTGTTCGAGAAGGACCCTATGTGAGCTCATTCCGAGAGAAATCGATACCATTGGAAGAGACTCCACGACTCGGATCAGTGTCTTCTAGTAGTATTTGTACGGTGGATACCCGACCATCAAATGTGTCGTCATTGCCACCATTAACCGATTATAATTCTCATGCAAGCAGTATTTTGGTGAGTTCTGACGGAATCGTGGTGGGACCCAAAAAATTTTTTTTGAAATTTTATTCATGATTATACTCATTCGAACCGTCTCAAAAAGCTGGTTTCAAAAATCTAGTTTCCAGAAAAATCAGAGCAAAACTGACCGAGTTACACTGGATTTACACTTTTCGTGATGGGACCCAAAAACAAAATTTTTTGAAAACTCAGTCATGATTATACGCATTCAAACCGTCTTGACGAGCTGATTTCAAGAATCTAGTCTCCAGAAAGATCGGAGGAAAGCTGACCGAGTTACTATAGATGTTTCACTTTCGTGGTGGGACCCCAACACAAAATTTCTGGAAACCTGGTCTTATTTGGACCGAGAAATCTAAGAAAATTCAACCAGACATCCGGACAAACGTCCAATATTACAGAGTTCATCAATCACCCCCACCCCTCGAGAGGAGGACGAATCCTCGTCGTTTTGTTTCGGCAAAAGTTATCTGACACGTCCGATTTGTGTCGAGGCATTCAGCACTCAGACACGACCCAATAAATTGGCAGTCACTGATAGTTGTGGTGGGGTCTACATCACAAATTCACATGGAGAAATCGAGCAGAATATACTGATAAAAAACTCGTCAGCCAGCTCGGTTTGTGTCGATGAGAAGAATGAGTTAATGTGAGTTTTCGTCAGAAAAAAAAATTAAAAATTGGGAAAAGGTTGTCATGGAGCGCAGATGAAACCGCGTTCTAGTTCTATGAAATAACAAAAAATGAGAAAAATTTCAATGAAAACATTTGAAAGGGGTCAAATGGTTCAGTAGAGCTCATTTTTACAATTTTCAAACTCGGTACACCTAAATGGCTTGTAGATTTTTTTTTTGAACAGACTATATTTAAAAAATACACAATGACAATGCGCGCACGGTAAATTTTTTTTGTACGTACAATTTTTTTCTCGGTTTCTACGCTCCATCTCACACTGAATTTTACGAATTTCATGTTGCGTCTTTAAAATCTGACAGTAAGCCGCGCTTAAGCCGAAGGAGCGCACACCATGTTTCCAGAGCAATTTTCAGGAATAAATTTTGATCGAATTCTGTTAATATAATATTCAACATGATGCGAAGAAAAATTTCTATTCAATTTGATTCAATAAAAGCTTAGGCCCTGATTTTTAATTTTTCAACGAAATGAGAAAAATTCCTACGTATCGCTGAGTCGCCACGCAGTTAGCATGCGGCCCTACAGTAAGTCAGAGCCCGCGAATGAAGCCTTTTGAAAACACGTACGAAAAAATTTACCGTGAGAAAAAATTTCAGTAGAGCGAATTTGCAATAAAATTGAGACCCGAATTTTTGAAAATAATATAAAAATTGGAATCGAAAAACCACAATGAACAGGAAGTAAAAAATGTTGAAAAATTGAAAATAGAAAAAAATAAAAAAGCAGAGATCTCCAATCCTGTTCCCCCTACACTTCAAAGAGCTAGGTACTTCAAAATAGATTGCGATTTTTCATAACTTATGGGACTGCCTCGCTCCGCCCACAATTTCTAAAAAAAAAAAAACTTTTTTCCCCAAAAAAAAATTTACAAAAAAAAAATTTCTCCAAAAAAAATTTTTCTCAGAAAAAACTCCCGAAAAAAAAATTTCCAGGTACGTAAGCGTGATGCAATCCAAGGGACGATCCATTCATGTCTTCGATGTCGCTTCCAATTGCCGGAAGGTTGAAGTGATTGCATGTCCGAGAGACCCCAAAATCGAGATGAGCAGGACGAGATGGATTACTGTAGGACCACGGGGGCATCTTTTCATGACCTCTGGAGATAACATCAAAAGTGCCCTGTGGACCTATATCAGAAGTAAAAAGGCATGGAAGCTGTTGAAGGAATCCAGGAAGTCAAGATATCAGTATTTGACGGTGGCAGAAGATCAGGCGGATTATAAGTGAGTTGGGAATTTTAAAGGCGCATGGGATGGTACCGTTTTCATCGAATTCGGACCAAATTTGACGGCGATACGATGGAAAATAGGTTTTCGTGGCGAGACCCAAGAAATCGAAAAATTTCAAAGCCTGGTCTTGTTTATACTCATTCGAAGCATCTCAAACAGCTGTTTGAAACGGTACCGTTTTCATTGAATTCGGACCAAATTTGATCGAATTACGATGGAAAATATTTTTTCGTAGTGGGACCCAAAAGATCGAAAATTTTCAAAACCCAGTCATGATTATACTCATTCGAACCGTCTTGATTTGCTAACGCTAATGATACCCTTTTCATTGAATTCATACCAAATCTGATGGAGATACGATGGAAAATAGGTGTCGTGGCGAGACCCAGAAAATCGAAAATTTTCGAAACCCAGTCATGATTATACTCATTCGAACTGCCTTAAATTGCTGATTCGAACAGTACCCTTTTTACTGATTTTCGAGCAAAACTGGCCGAGATATGGCCTAAAATATGTTTTCGTGGCGAGACCCAAAAATCGAAAAATTTCAAAACCTGGTCTTGTTTATACTCATTTGAACCGTCTCAAATCGCTGATTCGAGTTGTGCCGTTTTCATTTAGTTTCGAGCAAAATTGGCCAAGATACAATGGAATATAGGTTTTCGTGGTGGGACCCAAAAAAAAATTTTTCTCAAATCCTAGTCATGATTATACTCATTCGAACCGTCTTGATTTGCTGATTCTAACAGTGCCATTCTCATTGAATTTGGACCGAAATTGACCGAGATACGGTAGTTTTAGTCGGAATTGCTTAGAATAAAAGAGAACGTGCAAATTCGCTCTCTTGATAATCAAAAGTTCAAATTTTTCCAGAGCCGTGGTCCTCCTGACCTGTGATGCCGCCAATAATCGTCTCCTTCTTTTTGTGGTCGATCACTCAATGACGCTGATCAATGAATACGATTTGAGCAAGACATACCGGCTCAATGAGCACATAAAATCTCCCGCTTCTGCTATTGTTGATAAGGTGAAATTGCAAGCGCGCTCTACAGCTAAATTTCGAGTTCCGGCGGTTTTTCAAATTTTTTGTCACGAATTTTGATTTTTTATAAAATTCATATACAAAAACCAAAACTGTATAAACATCTGATTTTTACCCAAACTTATCGAAAAACCACCTAACGCATCGAATTTTGTGCTAAAATTTTGAATTGCCGCGCGATTTGACTGGAGCGCACTTGCATTGAACTCAAATTCAAACTTCTAATATCAGAAGCTAATTTATCGATTTTTAGAACGGAAACCTGCTGATTTTTGACTATGCCAGTGGAAAATTATGGATTTTACTGTCCGGAGTCAAGGGGGTTCGGAGGTTGAAGCAAGTGACCCTACCGGATATTGTTAGGCCACAAGAAGCGTTGGGAATTTGTACGAGGGTATGTTTTATTGATTTTTCAATTATCGATTTTTCGAATTATCGATTTTTTAAGGGAGATGTTCTCTACATGGCCCTCTTTAATCGCCGTGAAATCCTCTGCACTCGGTACCTGGATGACGGAGTTTTTAAGCCGGCAAATGCATCAGCGGCAGTGAATTCTTCGCCAATTCAGCAAAGGAGGAGCTCCAGTCTGCCGAGGAGCTCCTGAGCTCTTAAATTTTGAATTTTGGGGATTTTTATAATCGAGCTTATTATAGGCATCATATTGTTTTTTCGCAACGGGGAATTATATTTTTATTAAATTTTTTTGAAAAATTAATCACTTTTTATGTGCCTTGGTGTTTATCAGTTTATTTATGGGATAAATCTTCTGAATTTCGATTAATTTCAGCAAAAATCAATAAATAAAGACAGGGATACGGTGCGCAATAAAAGTTGTGCATTCTGACGTGAGAGTGTTTGCGGTGTGTCGATTTACGGGGGGCGTGTGGAATTTTTTTCGCCATTTTTCAGCAAGCAAAAATGAACTCGATAGTGATTTCGGTGGCGGATTTGGATTTTAAAATGTTGAGAACATTTTATTTGAAGGTAATTTATCTAGTTTTTACAATAATTTCGTCTAAGAAATCGAAAAAAAAATTTTTTTCAAAAAAATTTCAAAATCGATTTTTTTTCTAATTTTTAGGTCGACATGGAATACGACAACCGTAAAAACGCAGCGCTGGCAATTCTGAGTAAACTTTCGAGAGATTTACTCGAAATATTCAAAAATCTCGGTGGATGCCTGGCGATTCCGCAGAGAGATTTGTGCACAATTATGCTCGTTTCAACGCCAGAAAATATGAAAAATCAAGGAATTATTGATTATTTGAAGCATCAGAGAATGACGGTAAGAATTATTGATTTTTTTATTTTTTGAAATTTTCGAAAATTATCGATTTTTTCCAGATCAAGCTGGAATGCGAATGTGACTCGATGGCGATCGAAAAGTGCCTCCCATTCGCTTTTTTCTATTTTATGGAGAGAGTCAAATGGTTCAGAGTGCGCTTTATATTCCAAAAATTTTAAAAAATTATCGTTTTTTTCAAAATTTTGTTTTTTTTTTTTCAGATCGGCGAATGCTTCGTCCAAGACGGATTTTTATGGTGGAAACTGACGAATCTTCCTAGAATTCGTGCGTAGATCAAATTTTTCTGAAATTTTTATTGATTTTTCCCATTTTAGAAATCCTAACCCATTGCTCTGAATCCGGTCATATTTACGTGAAATTTACCGCCGAGCTCATTCGAATTCACCCGTTTGAGCACTGGATTCTCGATAGCGACGAGCGATTTGCGGATTTGAATTCCGGTCCGATTACTAAGAAAATTCGGGCGAGATGGGTGTCCTGCTTGCCGAAATTGGGAAAAGGACAACTTGTGAAAATTCATCGGAAAATTCCAGACGATTCGCCGTTTGAGAATTACGAACAGATGAAATCGTATTGGAAGAAAACTGTGAATATTTTTTTTTAGGAGAATTTTTAAATTTTTTGGGCGGGTTTTATCAAAAGTGCAAAAACTCAAATTTTTCTGTATCATCGACACGCAAAATTGCAGAACCGTTTTGTTTTATCAGGACTTCAAATTTGAAAAATTGAAATTTCCGTGTTTTTTTTTTAGTTTTTACCACATCTTGGTCGGAATTTTTTACAACCGAAAAATCCGTAATTTCTTTCATAATTTGTCAATTTTCAATTGAAATTTGAATTTTTTTCACAAATTCGACATTTTTTGAGACTTTATCGTTCTTAAGGCTCCGTGACATTCCGAAACCCGATATTTCGAAACCGTTGGAGGTTAGGCTTAAAAGTTTTAATTTTTTGTATCGATTTTATGGAAAATTAGAACAAAATAAAAATTCAAAAAAAAAACTTTTTTCTAAAAAATAATTTTTCGAAAATATTTTTCGGTCAAATTTTTTTTTCAAAAAAAAATTTGAAGTTTTATTTTGTCCTATTTTCCGAGAAAATTGATTAAAATCGAGTCAAAATATTTGAATATTTCTAGCCTAATTTTCAACGGTATCGAGATGTCGCGCAGCCGTTCGGTCCACGTGGCACAGCGCTTTTTATTAAGAAAATTAAAAATTTTTAGCAGAAATTCAAGTTCGAAGCGGTAAGCTCATTGAAAAACCGCTTTTCTATCAGTTTTCACCAAAAAACCTCGAAAAAATAGGTCAGAAATCAAAAGTTCACAGAAAAAACTTTTTTTTAAGAAGTTGAGTTTTCGGAAAATCTATCCGAATTTTAACATTTTTGAGCAAAAATCCACTAATTGTTCACAAAAACTCAGTCTGAATCTGAAAATTCCCCTCTAAAGCAACCCAGAGTTAATTTTCCCCATTTCCAGTACGGATACGAGCTCCCACCCGCCGAGCCAGAAGTCTACTACGACATTCTCTTCCATGGCGGTCAATCCATGCTGTATCCCTTGTATTGTGTGTTGACTGGAACTCCAGAAGTCCTTCCACTCCGTCACAATTCTACAGTAACCCGCGAGGCGTTGGAAACGTTCATGAAAGCGTTCAGAGAAGCGAATATTGAGATTTGTGGGCATCCAGTGGAATGTGAGTTGGGTTTTTGGAGGGGACCTTAAAGGCGCAGAGTATTTTTTTAGAGGAATTGTAAGCTAGATTAGCGTCAAACTTGGGCTCTTTGCTGAAATTCGCATTAGGGCGCACTTGCAATTTCTTAATTTTCGATTATTTCGATTAGTTTTCCTTGAAAAATCATTAAGGCGCAGAGTATTTTTCTCGTTTTTTAACAAAATTACAGTAAAAGTAAGGCTCCGCGACGTATCGAAACCGTTGAAAATTGGGGAAAAATTTTGAAAAACATTGACAGAAAAAAATGTTACAAACAATTTTTTCCCGAAAAAGTTCCTAATTTTATTTTGTTCTAGTTTTCCAGAAAATCGATTGAAATCGAGTCAAAAAATTTGAAAATTTCAAGCCTAATTTTCAACGGTTCGAAATGTCGTTGAGCCGAAGTTTGCATTAGAGCGCACTTGATTACCTCAAATTTTCAAATTTCAGCCGACCAAAAAGACTGTCAAGCGGTGAAATCGTACCTCGACGTGATGTCAATGCAACCGAACGCAAAACTTCAAAAAGAAGTGAAAATCAGCCGAAAAGCGTCGATTCCAGAGGTGAAGAAGATCTATCCGAAGATTCCGATGAAACGAACGATCTCATCGGATGGGGTTCCCTCGACTTCAGAAGCTGTTCCCAAGAAGAGAAAGAGACCTGGATTCGGGATTGAAGTCGATTAATTTTATTGTAATTTTTAGGGGAGAAATTATTGTATCTTGTATTATTCACAGTCTTGTAGATTTTTTGTTCTTGTTGTGTTATTAATTTTCTTGAATAGATTTATTGAGAATGAGCCATCGAATATATTGTTTGTCTTGGATGACAATACGCGCCCCATTGCGAATCGACGCGAACCTCAGGGAATGCGAAATAGCACACATAATGAGGAGGGTCGCGTCGATTCGCAATGGGGCGCGCATTGTCGTTGTGCATTTTTCGAAAATTCCCGTCAATTTCCCGTGAACCTTCCCCAGAATTTTTCTGATACACGTTGCAAAAATAATTTTGCTTCCACGTGTTTTAAGTTTCAAAATTTATTCTTCTCTTTCTGATTTCCGCATCATCGGAAAATTTTCAAAAACAGAATTTCCGGAGCCACCAGTAAGTCTGAAAAATCGATTTTTGCTCAGTTTTTATAGAAAATATTCAGATTTTTTGACATGGAACCCCGAAAATTGTTCCTAGCGACTATCATTTTATTAGTGGGGATAAATGACTTCAAAGCTGAACAAAGTGAGTAAATTTTGCAAATTGAATACTGGGTTTGGCGGGAGTTTGAATTTTGAAGCATTCAGTTTACATTAAAGGCGCAGCGTGTGGCCTTGCCACGTAGAAGCGATTACTATAGGATTTTGCATTTTTAAACCAATCGGAATCACGGGCTCGCGAAGTGTCCCCTTCGGAAAAAATTTGACTGAAATTTCAGAAAGTGCGCTCCGCCGTAAATTTTTTCAAAATCTTTCGAAAAGTCATTTCTTAGTGTTTTTCAAGTCGATTGTAGTGTAGAAATGCGAAAAGTGAAAGAACAATTCAGAATCGACTTGAAATTTGGCAGGAAACCGAGCAAAACTCCCTCAAAAACATAATAATCAAGTGAAAAGCCTCCGTAAATCGACAAGCCACGCCCAGTGGGCGGAGCTTAACTTTCGCGGGCGTTTGAAAAAATTCAATCGCAGGGGACACTTTCTGAACACATGCGGAATCTTTTTTCTTGTAAAAATATGCAAAATACAGTAGTAACTTCAATCGCGGCGGGATCTTCAATTCGAAAAAGTTGCGTGTGCCTTTAAGGTTCGAACCTTAAAGGCACACGCACATGGTCCCAAACAGTGTGGTATGCAAATGCGCTTTAGTGAGAAACGGAAAAAGCCAATTTTTTTCGCTTAAATTGCAAATTGCTAATTTTTTAGGACTTAGATTTTCTGAGCATAATCCGACACAACTGAAGGCACATATCTTTCCAAACTCAAAAAAATTAATTCAAGAGTGCCTACTTCTGTTTCTCAGCGGAGCGCATTTGCATACCACACTGTTGGCTACCCTTTGTGCTTCTGTTAAACATGTCAAGGTCTAGATAAACCTACGTCCAACAAAAACAGCAGCTCAGAATTTTGAAACTGCCCTAAAATCGATTTTTCTAGCCACCACTCTCGACGAACCACTCCAAAAGCTCTCCTTGATTTCCCACCTTCTGAATTCCATCGCCATCCGTAATGGCTTTCATTCTGGCTACCCGAACATCCACACTGGTGTCGCTGAAATCTTGAAAATCCCAAAACGAAATTCTCTTCTGAAGTTTCTTGAATTGGATGTTGCCTCAACTATGAAGTTATTCAAAGAGTTCAACGATTCTATTGATAAAATCAAACCACCTGGAAAGGATGAATCTGATAAAATGGCGAAGTTGATGAGGACTTTGAAATGGGTAACACGGTATCAAGGGAGATTAAGCGTTGAAAATATTGAAAAGGCGAAAGAAAAGATCGAGAAGTATGGAGAGACATTGGAGGAGGTGGAGAAGAGCATAACTACTTTACCAAAAGCTTCCATTGACCTTATGAAGTCTTGGATGGTTTCGCTTGGAAAAGTTGAAACACTTGGGGCTTGGTACAAAGACAACGCCGCAAGACTTATAAAAAATGTTTTCAAACCCCTAAAGGAAGAAATGGATAAAATTTTGAATCTTCGAAAAAAGCTGAAGAGCTATTTCGATCTGAAGGATGCCATCAGAACATTTGAATACTTTCTGAAATTCTCCAATGAATGGAATGAAGCTCGGATGGATTTCAATACTTTAGAAGAATTCCTTAGCCCAGTCAACAGATCTTATTCATTAGCAAGTCGCTGGCTCCCAATGGAACTTCGCAACTTCATCCAAACCCTGTCCTCCGTGCTCCCAAACCCCGACCAACCACTGTTATCGATCAGTTTCCTCGAAACTCAACGTATCGATTATGAGCTGAACAGTGACTGGTTCAACAACGAAGCGGTCAAGAGAAATCAGAGTTTGGATAAGTTGCATTCGGAGCTCACGCCTGTTTTCAATCTGCTCCAACGAACTTCTGAGATTCATCCAAAATGGGAAGAAGAACTTATTCAAGGGTTTCGGAGCTTTTCTCAAGATTTCACTGAACAAGTTGCTCTGATATCGGATATTTTTAAAGATGGACAGCAAATTTCCGATTTTGGGAAAACTGAAATAGAATGCATTCAAGACATAGCAAGCTTTGAAAAAATCAACGAGTATGATTACCAAAGTATGATGAAAAACTTGAAAACTATTAAAGAGAAAGTGGATGATGTGAAGAAAAGAGGTCGAGAAATATTGTTCGAAGACCCAGACAATGAGTTCACGAAAATTTTGACCAAGCTCGAGCCGCTGAAGATTATTGTGGAAAACACTACGCTGAGCCTGCAAGAACGGTGGGAATTGATTGATTTGTGGCAGCAAGAGGCACACGAAGACCGGGAATACTTGGAGGATGTGAGTTACAGATTGACTGCGAAATGCATTTGATCAAGGAGCGTCCGCGAAAAGTGCAAGCCTGCTGCACTGAAAACCGGGAAATTAAGAATTTATTTTTCCTTCCAGAACTCCGGTTTTTTATTGCTTAGAGCGCTTCTGCTTTATTGGACGCTCCATGAGTATTTTTGTTCAGTTTTGGGAAATCAGTTCAATAATTGTACACAGTCTCCTCAACGGCAAGTACGCAAGGGGCCATCTGTCTAACACTTTTCGTCTCGCGCATCTCGCTCGCCTCACCGTAAAGGGGTGCAATTTTCAACTGATTTTTGAGAAATCTCTTATCATCTCGGCACATTCCGAACCAAATTCGATTTCGCTTTCCATTTTTTGTAGATTAGTGAAACAATCGGCTGAAAAAATTAGGATTTCGGCGCTCCTTTTTTATTAGGCATGTTTTCATCTTTATTTTAAGCTATCAAACAAAGGTACTGGATCAAAATGAAAAGAGTTATTGCAATGTTTGAGGGACATGAGGCTCTGAAAAAAGCGCTATAGTATGACTTTTGAGGCCAAAAACAACAGTTTTTAGGAAATTTCACATTTTCATACCCTTCCGATAGTTTTCTAGCATTTCAATGTTTATTCAAACACTGTTTCAAACAACTCCACAGTAGTCTGTAGTTGATGGAGCTGAAGTTCGTTATTCCCATAATGTTTCCAAAAATCGATAAAGTAAAACAGTTCGCAAAAAAGGTGGACAGTAGCCATGTGCGTTACTCGGCACTGGCCGTCCTAGAAGAGCGATTTGTACTATAAAATAATCACAAAATTCTTGTGCATTACCTAATAAGTATCCAAAACTTACAGAGACTTGAAAAAATCTTCTACTCCTTGATAGCATCATTTCCTTCTCCAGATGTATCACCTGCTATTAATGACTATCTCAAAACCGTTAACATCACTGGAGTTATAAAGTGTCTCAATGAATCATCCCTTTCAAAACTGGACAAACTAATGAGCTTTGTGAAAAATGTGCGTGTTATTCAAGGATCCCAACCGACCCTTTCGAAAACATTGGATTTATTGGAGAAAACTGAAGGGTTCCAGGAAGGAATTAGAAGTGTGATAAAGGATGCGACGGATTCTGGGAAGTCGAGGTTCCAAAAGATTCAGGTGAGCTACTTGATACCTTAAAGGTGCATGGTGTTTCAAAAATTTTTTCAATTTTCCAGAACCTTCAAAACACCGCTGAAGATGTTTCCCACGGAATCCGATCATTGCGAAACATTCAAAAACTTCTTCAAAACTTTGATTCTATAACAAACTTGACCAAAAATCTTCAAAATCTCCCTGATTTCAACAATGATGATCGAATCAAAATCGTTAATTTGTGGAGAGAACTTCAAGACTATAACGCCACTCTCGCCAGTTTTCCCACTGATTCAAACTTTTCGGATTTATGGAGCAAAGTGTTCCAGGAGGCTATGAAGATTCGAGACATCGATTTCTCCTTGGATAAAATCGGAGATTTGGAACTCCCAATATCTGGAAATCGAGACAAAATTCATTTGGCATTGAAGGCGTTTTCGGAGGTGGAGGCAATTCTGGAGAAGGTTTTGGGTCCAGAGGAGAAGGAGAAAGTGGTCGGGAACACTATCAAAGAGGGATTCAAAGCAAAGTAAGTAGAGTTTTTGTGAATTTGTCTGCAATCTGACGTGACGGTGTTTACGTACTGTTCCATTCACTGTATGGGGACCACCTCCCCCCCCCCCCTCTCTCTCTCTCTGTTTCTCTGCCGCCGCGCTTTCTTGTACGCCCTCTCCCCCCCCTCTGCAACATGTGCGCGTGGTCTAGTGGCTAACGCTCCCGCTTTTGAAACTGGGAGTCGCGGGTTCGACTCCACCTGAAGGCAAATCTTTTTTACTTTTTTTTGGGCAACTAACCTGTTTTCCAGATACACCCCAATACCCCACAAACCTTCATTTGCATATAACCTCTTCAAAATCTACTATCTCGAAATTGCCTTTGTGGTAACTATCGTCGCATTTCCACTTGGATTTTGGTTGTATGAGAGATCAAAGGAGATTATTTTGAACTCGAATTAGACGTGATGATTACTTGTGTATTATTCTTTTTTTTTAATAAAACAGATTAAAAATTTAGAAAAAAACTGATGAAAAAAATTAAAAATAAATTAGAATTGAGAAAAAAGCTTATCACTTCTCTATTAGAATTTTAACGACCTATAATAAAATTGCCAATTTTTGAACTTTTTTCTTCCTGGTTTCTCCATTTGGACGGTGATAAGGATGCCTAAATTGGTATTTTTGGAAGTTTTTTTGGCTGTAATTTCAGTTTTTCATGTGAAATCGGAGCCGAAGATTTTGCTCCTGAACAGAATCTCACCAATGGTATTATATATTGTTACTGGGATTGAGGTGAGCCCAGTGAGACCTGTGCTAAGAAAAATGGGTGCGCCTTTAAGATGTTTTCAAAACTAGAATTTTTCACATTGAATTACGTGTTTTCAAAAGGTTTCATTCGCGGGCTCTGTCTTACTGTAGGGTCGCATGCCAACTGCGCGGCGACTCAGCGATACGTAGGCATTTTTCTCATTTTGTTGGAAAATTAAAAATCAGGGCCTAAGCTTTTTTTGAATTATATTGAATATAACTTTTTCTTCACATCATGTTGAATATAATATTGACAAAATTTGATCAAAAGTTATTACTGAAAAGTGCTCTGGAAACATGGTGCGCGCTCCTTCGGCTTAAGCGCGGATTACTGTCAGAATTTAAAGGCGCAATATGAAATTTGTAAAAGTGCGTGTGAGATGGAGCGTAGAAACCGAGAAAAAAAAATTACGTACAAAAATTTTTACCGTGTTTTTAAGCACTATAAAAATTTTTTACACCACTAAAAATTTTTTTTCTTCCTATGAGTCAAGAAAAAGGTGTTTAAAACAGAGGATTAACACATTGCAAACACTAATTCTTCTTATCAATTTTTGAATTCCTGTTACTTTTTATAAGGAGATGGACAGCAAAAATGATTTATTTCAAAGAAGAAAATGTGTAAAATTTTGATTTTTACTATTTTTTTACTTGTTATTCCTAAATGTGAAGCAAGGCCATTCGTGATGCCATTGGCCGAATTTTCACCGATTGGACCATCGGTTTTCTTAGGTGTGGAGGTAGGTATCGAGGTTTTTGGTAAAAAATAGCAGAAACACTGCAAAAACAGTGCAGAAACGCCGACCATATTCTGAGCAATTTTAATTTTTTTGGGTCCCGCCACGAAAATCAAAAAACTAATTGAAATTCCTATTCCAGCCCGGCTCAAATCTCTATGTGGCTTCAAACGATGATAACACTTTGCTGAAAAAAATCACTGTCACATCAGGCATCACCACTTTTACGTAAGCTCGTTTTTCAAAAATTTGAATTCCCGCCCAATCCATTTTTTCCAGACTCGACGAAATCAACTACGTAAACACCGATGGAACAGCAAGTTTTTTCACGATTCACAATAATTTGTCAATTAGTACTTCCAACGATTATACCGTAACCCAAAATTTGACCGGATTTATTTATGTGACAAGTCTGAAACAGGCGATTGGTGAGTCATTTAAAGGCGCATAGCATTAAAAAGAAAGAAAAAAAGATTTGGCCCCAATGGGGTTTGAACCCTTGATGAAAATTCCAAAAGCAACTGCGCTAACCACTAGGCCGCGGGGTCAACACGTAGAGGGGGGGGGTGAGAGCGTAGAGTAAGGCGGACACTCTTGGCTTTCTCAGTGCCCCCCTCTTAGTCGTCTGGCGTATGTCGACATGGCCAAGTGGTTAGCGCTCCTGTTTTTGAATCTCACATCGAGGGTTCGAATCCGAGGTGGGTCAAATCTTTTTGTTTTTTCCTGGGGAAACAGAATTGATAACTAGGAGCTCGGAAATTGTGTTTTCAGACCCAAAATTCACCGTCTTCGTGGTCAAATCCAACCACACCATCAACATCCCCACCAATTTCACAGCTGTAATCCTGAACACCGCATTAGGGAGTTCTAACATTATGGACCCTCTGAAAACTACGTATATCTCAAAAATCAATCAATCTCCTGACAGCGATCTTCATTTCCATTACGGATACCCACCAGTTGATTGGCTGACTCAAACTAAAAATCGATTCTTCAATAATCCAGTGTACCTAACCTATTATGATGATAATGGGCAGGTCTATAACACCACAAGGATGTAAGTACCGCAGCAAATGAGCTCCATCGAAATTCACAATAGAGCGCACTTGCCACTTTTCAGGTTCTTCCCCACCGTCGAACCCCTTCAAATCAACCTAGACTACTGGTACTTCACAACTTCTGGAGCAGTCACCATGGAAATTGAGAATAAATACAAAGAAGAACTGATCCATAACACCACTTCAGTGAACGCTACTGGAGTTATTGTGAATAATTACATTTATCAGGAGCACCTGGTGAATTTTGACATGGATTATACAAGAGGAAAGACTGTGGGAATGTTGGTGAGTTTTCGAAAAAAAGAAAAAAAGATTTGACCCCAAGGGGGATTGAACCCGCGATGCAAAATTGGAGGGCGGCAGCGCTAACCGCTAGGCCACGGGGCGACACCCGGAAAGGGAGGGAGAGGGCGTACACCTGGCGGCGGCGCGCAGAGAAAGAGAGGGAGGGGCGCGAGAGGGAAGGCACCAGAACTGTCGTAAGATAAGATGTTCAGTCCGCAAACACCTCATTTGCAGATATCGGCCACCTTGGATTCGGATCTCAATGTTTATTTCATGTCTGAAGATGGTGGCATGATGGAAGCCAGGTCCTAACCTTAAAGGCGCATGGAGTTTTTCAAATTTTTTTTTCAGCTACCACAATGGGACCAACCTTCAAGGCTCCATATTTTGGAGCCCAATGCAGGCTAACAAGCTGGTTGTTAACTCAAGTTCCCTGACGCCCGGGACATTTTATTGTCAATATTTTGGGATGGCTGGGGACTTGCTGCCCGGGACTAGTACTGTAGGCTCCACGACCAAAAATACGGTAGCTTCTACAGTACCCACTGCGGTCACTGGATCCTCAAATTCTCCTACAACTGGTACAGGGTCCACTGAAGGTACCGTACCTACCGACGGTACCGTACCCAGCGACGGTACCGTACCCACCGATGGTACCGTGCCCACCGATGGTACCGTATCCACTGACGGTACCGTACCCTCTACGGTTACTGTAGTGAGCACTAATCCTACTGTATCTTCTACTGCTACAGTACCCACTATAGCTACAGTACCCAGTGAGGCTACCGTACTCACCACCACGGCTACAGTACCCACTGCAGTTACCGTAATCACTACAGAAGCTACAGTCCAAACTATGGTACCAGTCAAAACTACAGTACCTACTGATGCTACCGTAGTCACTTCAGCAGCTACAGTACCCAGTACGGTATCTGAAAAAACTACAGTGCCCACTGATGCTACCGTACTCACCACCATGACTACAGTACCCACGGATCCCTCAACAACTAATCCTATGGTAACCACAGTACCCACTGTAGGTACCGTAGTCACTACAGCAGCTACAGTATCCAGTACGGTACCAGTTAAAAATACAGTACCCACCATAGGTACCGTAGCCAGTTCAGAAGCTACAGTACCTTCTACCGTACCAACCGATGCTACAGTACCCACCATGGGTACCGTACCCAGTACAGGAGCCACAGTACCCTCTACAATACCCATTGCAACTACAGTACCCTCTCCCAGCCCCAATCCCCCAGCTCCACCTACTATAACTTCTTCAGTCCCTCCAACAACCCCTAATCCGGTTCCAACAAGTACAGTATCCCCTACAGCACCACCTACAGTACCCCCTACAGTACCCCCAACCTCCACTACAGTACCCACGACCACCCAGTTAGCCCCAGGCAATTCCTTAGCTTCACTAGCTTCAGTTATAGCGGTTTTGAGGATATTTTTACTTTGAAACATGAAATTTTTTTAATAATAAAAATCGTTCGATTATTTTTGATTGAAAAAAAAACATGTTTTTTTGTCGGAGGAATTCCAGAAAAAAAATGAAAAAGCGACTAGAAAAAAAAACAGTAAATAATAAAAAATGATAAATCAAAGGAGCAAGTTTCCATTAAAAAAATCCTGAAAATATTGAAAAAGTATTGTTTTTGATGAATTGCTCAGAATAACATTTTCGCAGTATTTCCACAATAACTCGGCTCAAAATGAAGATTTCGGCTTGGTTTCTTGACCATTTTGTGAGAAATTTGAAGACGCATCTAGGCATATAAATTTCGAAACCCAGCGTAAAAATGGTTTGGTGGCCTAACTTTCTCGAAATTCGGTTTTCTAGGCCACTATGTCAACTTTAGATGGATTCTCTTCCAAATGACATTCTGATCAATTTCCACTTTTCAGAGCTCAAAAATATCAAGTTTGAGCCGAGTTATGCTGAATTTTCTGAAATTGCTCAGAATAAAAATTTTCAGTATTTCGGCTATAACTCGGTTCAAATTCAATTTTTTTGAATTCTGTAAAAACAAATCGCTCATGGTCAATTAGGCGGGCATTTCCTAGAAAACAGAATTTGATGGCCTAGTTTTCCAATTTTTGGGTTTTAGGCCATCACCTAGAAATCGTCGTAACTCGGCTCAAAATCCATATTTTTGAGTTCTAAAAACAGGAAAATGTTCAGAAAAAAATAGCGAACCTTTTCGGACAGTCAAATTTTGTGATGGCCTAGATTTCCAAAATATTGGGTTTCTAGGCCATCACCTAGAAATCGTCATAACTCAGCTCAAAATTGGTATTTTTGAGTCCTAAAAACACGAAAATGCTCAGAAAAACATGGCGAAACTTTTAAATAAATAAAATCTTATGATGGCCTAACTTCCCAAATTTTTGGGTTTCTAGGCCACCACCTAGAAATCGTCGTAACTCGGCTCAAAATCAATATTTTTGAGTTCTAAGACCACGAAAATAGCCACGAGAGTATGGGAAATTCAGCCAAACCTTTAAAAGTGATATGGCCTAATTTTCCAAATTTTGGGTTTCTAGGCCATCCCCTCCATGAACACGAAAATTGTTTATACATTTCTCACCTATTTTCCAAAAATCACTAAAAACATGTGACCCTCGTCCTCCTAAGTCCCCCCAATGTCTTCTTCTTCATTCGATTGAAATCTGCAGCCCCCCTTCTTCTTTCGCCTGCATCGGGATGGAGAGAAAATCGGCGAAAAGGAAAGAAGAAGGCCGAATGGAAAAAGAAAAAGGAAAAGATTTGTCGGAGATATTACACAACACAACAGACAATACTACAGTAACTGGGCTGAATGGAAATAGTGTGGGGGGATGAGAGAGAGCGCAGACAGGCAGACACGCCTCCTTTTTCTCGGTGCGGGGTGATTCCCTTCCTCTCCTTCATTCGCCTAGTAATGTTGGTGTCGCCGACGGCCGCTGCAACGTCTACTGAACAGCAAACTATTCATGATCTAAGGTATTCGATTTTGGGGAGTGTATAGAGTTTGATAGGGTTATCTAGGAGGAAGGAATTTTTTGGGGGGAAGGTCAAATTTTAGGTGATCAGTACACAAAAATAAGGACAATCTTTAGTTGACTGAAAATTTCAAAATCTAGGATGAAGAAAGTTTTTAGGAAAGTCATTTTGATCAGAACACAAGGATAGAGCACCCCACGACCCTGAATTTTCTCTATACTGAAAATTTTATAAAAACCAAAAAAAGTTCTACAGAAATCATAGACTGGCCCTTAAAGGTGGATTACGCTAATCGTAGTTTTTCTTTTAAACTATTAAGAAAACTCTAATTTTGTATAGTACTTCTGTGACACAGTTCAATTTTTTCATTCAGACATGGAATCAGCATGCTAAAAAAGTATCTGCCGCCAGAAGTTATCTCCATTTTGAATTGCCGCCGAGAAAACGCGTCGCCAGCCATGGAGCACCTTTTCTTTTTTTTAGGCAATTTTTGCATTTTTTACTCTTTTTT
>GL380044.1:184403-215444 GCA_000143925.2 Caenorhabditis brenneri
ACGCGTTTTCTCGGCGGCAATTCAAAATGGAGATAACTTCTGGCGGCAGATACTTTTTTAGCATGCTGATTCCATGTCTGAATGAAAAAATTGAACTGTTTCACAGAAGTACTATACAAAATTAGAGTTTTCTTAACAGTTTAAAAGAAAAACTACGATTAGCGTAATCCACCTTTAATTAGAAAAGCGCCTTGAAAATTGCGGATTTTGATTTTCAAAACTGGCGCTGGAACGTTAAAATCCAGAAGACCCGAAGTTTGAAAATTACAGAATAACCAAAATTAGATGATCTAGGCTGACTGGATCCGGACCGTCACAACTTTTTTTTAACCTGACCGCAATTTTTTTCCCAATCAGCAGGGCCTCTTTTCGAAAGATCTGGGAACCGGAGAATTTTAGTTTGTAGATCAAAAAATTCGCTATCGATTGATACAAAAATCATATAACTTTGTTTCAGAAAATCGACGTCCAAAACGAAAAAAAAGACTAAAGTGACCACCAAAAATATTTTTCTTCCGATTTTTGGCACCTATTTTCTTGAACAACCCTACATGATATTTGTACCAATCGTTAGGGAATTTTTTGATCTACCGACTGATAAAAATGTCATAAGGGATTGGGGCAGAAATACAGCGTCAAAAACGAAAAAAATCCAAAAAAAAACTGAAACTAAAAAATTATTTTTTTTTCGATTTTTGGCACATATTTTCCGAACCAAACCTATATGATATTTATACCAGTCGATAGAGAATTTTTTGATCTATCGATTGGTATAAGAATCATATGAAATGGTTTCAGAAAACCGGCGTCAAAAACGAAAAAAAATTGGAATTCAAATTTTTCCTTCCCGATTTTTGACCCATATTTTCTGAAACAACCTGATATTTATACCAATCGATAAGGAATTTTTTGATCTACCGATCAGTATAAAAATCATGCAGGGTTGGGTCTTGAAAAGCTGAGAAAAACCGAAAAATACAGCACAAAATTTTTTTGTCTAATTTTTTTCATGCTTTCCGAAAAAAAAAATCATACAAAATTAGTACCAATCGAGAGAGAACTTTTCGCTCTACAACTTTTTTTTCTGAATAAAGTTTTTTTTTTTAACTTCCAAGGGTCCTAAATTCAAGAACCCTTTTTTTTTGGTATCCATTTTTGACATGTCACCCAAAAATTCTAGAAAATTTAGTTGTTCGTTTTTCGATTCCGGACATTCCTTGTGTCAGCTACAACAACAACAACAATAAACACGGGAAAAATCATTGAGAATTCAATGATCCGTGGCTTCTTCCTGGACACAAATAGATCGTAATCGTTCATTCATTTCGTAAAATTTCGAAAATTCACGTTCTCTTCAGTTTTTGGAAACGATCTACCTAATATCGATTTTTTCGCCGGAAAAAAATTTTTTCGAAAAAAAAAATTTCGAAATCCTTCGATCCAATTTCCAAAGAACACGGGATGGTTGTACCTTGTCCTCCCCTTAGCCTTCCGTTATCTCGATTAATAAAAAAAGGTGTCACATGAGAGAATTGGATTCTATGAATCATCATCATCAGGAAACAAACAAGAAGGTGTTTTGGTTATTCCAGATATCCATCCCCTGGCTAAGACGACCTTGGGGTGCCCTTCTCGGAAGATGATGATGATGTCATCATGTAGGTTGTGTTTTGATGGCTTATCTGGGAAAAACTTGTTTTGGAAGCTCGCTCCATTGAGAATTCGCATTAGAAAAAAAGTTAAAAAAGATTTGACTCTAGGTGGGGTTGAACCCCGGTTGCGAGATTCGAAAACAACAGCGCTAGCCGCTGCGCCACTCATGCAACTTTCGAAAAAGAGGTAGAGGGTCTACAAGTTGTGGCGGCAACCGGGAAACAGAAAGAAGGGAGAGGGGGGGGGGGAGAGAAACCATGACACTACCACGGAAAAGTAAAAAATGCAAATTCGCTCTATTGACAATTTCAGATCGATCCTACCACAAATCGATAACCTCAACGATGGATACGTGCTCCGTTGGTTGCGTGCAAAGAATGGAAGATTTGATGATACTGCAGAAAGCTTAAGAAAGCATGTCACATTTCGAAATGCGTGGCATTTGGATCGAATTCATCAGTGGACTCCTCCAGAAGTGGGTTATTAGTTACCTTAAAGGCGCAGAGCCATTTTCAAAACGATGCGAACAGCCTATGCGCTCTAATGATAATAAAGGCGGAGCTCAATTGTCTACACAAAAAATTAAATATTTTTCGATAAACCCCTGAAAATTTGGCTATTTCAATCGGTTTTTATCGATTTTTTCGCCGTTTTTAGCAAAGAAAGTGAAAAAAAAAATCAAAAGTATTGAGTGTTCTAGGCCTACAATTTAGTTCCGCCTAGTTACGCCTAAATTCTCAATGGAGCGCATTTGCGGCTTTTTTTCATTTTATTTTTGATTAAATCATTCATCACACTTCATAGATCACATTCTGAACGAAAGTGATTGAAGAAATATTTTGCCTTAAAGGCGCATGCAATTTTTTTTCCGGTTCGTTCATGCGCCTTTAAGGTTCGAACAAAGCTTTTTTCGTTGAAAAGCAACTTGATTGAGCGTCTTACGACAAAAAGAAAAAATTATCAATAGAGCAAACTTACAAAATTTAAAAAAATTCAAAAAAAAATTCGAAAAAAAATATTTCTTTTGCAGTGCCTGGAAAAATACTGTGGATATGGACTACTCGGGGACACTGAGGGTCGACCAATTCTGATGTCACTGTTGGGTAATGTGGATGTGGAAGGACTACTGAGATCAGTGGCTTCACTGGATTATATCAAATTTTCGCTGGCTGCCATCGAAAAAGGAATGAAACTTTGTGAACAAAAGGCTGCGGAGGTGATTTGAGAATTTTTTCGAAAAAAAAATTTTTTTTCTTCAATTGAGGTCAAAATACCTTTTAAAATGTAACGTAAATTTTTTTTCCAAAAAAAATTTTTTTTTTCAAAATTTTCAAAAAAAAAATTTCAGTCCGGCCGCCCATTCGAACAAATGACGTTAGTATTCGACTTGGAAAATATCACTTCTGCTCACTTCTCATGCAAACAATTCGCCTCCTCATTCACCACTCTCGTCAGCTTATTCCAGGATCATTATCCAATGGTTTTGAGGAAGATTTTGATTATTCGGTGAGTATCACGGCTTGAAAAGCGCATATCTCGAAAAGGGGCGGAGCTAGGAAAAAGTTGTTAACTGCAAACTTTCTTAAAATTTATTTTTGAACAAGTTTGTAGTCAACAACTTTTTTCTAGCTCCACCTCTTTTTGAGATATGGGCCTGCAAAGTCAGAGAAGCGAGGGCGCCAGCGCCCCTCCCTTACTTAAAGGCGCATAACTCAAGAAGGAGCAGAGCTAGAAAAAAGCTGTCAACTGCAAACTTGCTCAGAATTGAATTTTTAACAAGTTTGCAGTTGACAATTTTTACCTAGCTCCACTCCCTGTTCTCATATTAGATAATCTTTCAGAGCCCCTGAAATGGCTCGAATTGCCTATGCCTCTATCACTGCTATACTTCAGGATCCGATCACTCGTTTGGTGGAAATGCCCTCGGAGGTGAGCTAAAAATGGGGGAAAATGAAGAAAAAAAAACAAGAATTATTAGAAAAATTTGAAAAAGTTCAAAATTTTAAAGTTCCAGAAATTTTTTTCTGGAAATCTGAGAGTATGCTCTGGTAGATCAAAAAATGCTCTATTGATTGATACAATTTGTGACATAAATATTTGGTCAAGAATCTGTGAAATCTAAAAGAAATTTACAAAAAAATTGATGTCAAAATTTTTTGTTTTATTGGATTTTTTGTTACAACCCTTTATGAAATTTATATCAACGGATAGATAATTTTTTGACCTACCTATTGATTGAAAAAGCGTATGGGGTTTTATTTGAAATTTAGGAGAATTGGGGAAAAAAAATTTCTAAAAATTTTTTTTTCGAAAATTTATCATAATTTTTTTCAGTCCGACTGGAAATGGTCCCTGGCCCAGATCGTGAATCTCGACGCGTGGCCAATGTATTGGGGTGGAAATCTCGTGGAGAATGGTGATCCAAAGTGCCCATCCCGTATAAAATATGGAGGAGGGGCTGTGGATGAATCCTATTTCGTGGATCCGAAGAAAGCGATGGCCGACTACGATCAATTGACGACCGTTTACGCCGGCGACAAACATTTGATTCAGATCAAAGTGAAGAGACCAAGTCGGATAAGGTTTGCCTTGGGGAAAGTGGATATGGCCTAGTTTTCACGGTGGGAAGCTAGGCCATAAAAAAGTTTTTTTCAGAAAAATTTCTAGTAGATCAAAAGATTTTCCCTAGCTTCAAAATTTTATTCTTCTGAGTTCATTGGAGCGCATTTACACCCCATTTTCCAGCTGGACATACATGACCGACGAGGACGATATCGGTTTCGAAATTCACTACGATAAAACTGGATCCTGCGATAAGCTGACTGAAATGGAGACCGTCTATCCGTATATTCGTCTCGAGTGCACCAATGTTCCGATCACCGGACATCTTGATGTCACTGATACTGGCAATTGTGGGTTTTCTCTTCTTAAGCGCTTAAAGATTCAAATTCCCGCCAAATCCGTCATTTGTCCGAGAGCTTACAGTAACCTACGACATTTCTGCAATTTGACGTGACGGTGTTTGCAGAAAATCTGGTTTTCTGAAAAAAAAACCCTCCACCTCCCCCCTCTCGCTCTGCTGCAAAACCCGCAGCTTCCTGTACGCCCTCTCCCCTTTTGCATTTATTGCAGTCATGGCCTACTGGCTAGCGCCCCAGTTTTTCAATTTTCATACCCGAGTTCGATCCCCAGCGGGGTCAAATCTTTTTTGCTTTTTTTTCTGAATGGAATTATCAATAGAGCGCATTTTCCAGACGTTCTCGAGTTCGACAACTACTACTCGTGGTTCTCTGCCAAACAACTTCGCTACAATATTGAGATCGAGGATTTGTAAAATGCGTAATAATTGGTAATTAATTAATTTTTTTTATATAAAGAATAAAAAGAAGATCATTTTGAATATGTGTGGTGGGGATAGAGATGTTATACAACAATAGAATTTTGATTTTAAAAAATGAAAAAGGACCCGAAAACAGACCGAAAAAATGGAGCTAGGCGTGATGGGAATGGCAACGAAATCGACAGAAAAAGGACTACAATGATGTTTGAAACAGGGCGAAAAGAGAACGAATCGTGTGGGTTGGAAAAGAGGCAACGGGAGAAGAAAAAAGAATATCGCAGATGTTTTTTGAGAATTGAAAACCCGGTTTAAGTATATATGTGTGGCTAGATGTGTTGGATATGAGAAGTCATGAGAGATAGAGGTGGAAAAGAAAACAGAAACTGTTAAAAAAGCGAGAAAATGATAAAGACGGTGAAGAGGGAGGTGGAGGAGCTAGTGGCGTCGGTGTTTTTCCTGAAAAATCAAAAATTAATGAAAAAAACCCAGAAAAAAGAAATATGCTCTGCGCGGCAAAGTTGCTAAAAGGGGCGGAGCCTTATCCGATAGTTGTTTTGAATTTCGAAAATATGACATTTTGGGAAAAAATCCTCTAAAACCTCGAAATCTGCGTTTTCAAAAAAAAAAAAGTGGAAGCGCGTGCGGCAAAATTGCAAAATGGGGCGGAGCCTCCCTCGACTAGAATTTTGAATTTTTTTGGCTTTTTTTGCTGTCGAAAATTCTAGCGGAAACGGAAAAAGGCGACAAAAACCGCCCGGCAAATTGCGAAAAATGTGCGGAGCCTCCTTCGACTCGAAGCTTTTCTTGACTCGAAATTTGAATTTTTTGTCAAAAACTGGGATTTTCGCTGTCGTAAATTCTAGTGGAAACGAAAAAAAGCGACAGGAAATTGTGCGGCAAAATTGCGAAAATGGGCGGAGCCTCACTGACTCAAATTTTGAATTTTTTTGTCAAAAACTGGGATTTTCGTGCTGAAAATTCTTGCGGAAACAAAGAAAATCGCCAGAAACCCGCGCGGCAAAACTGCAAAAAAGGGGGCGGAGCTTAATTTACCTTTGAATGATTATTACGGTCTCGATCACGATCTTTATGATCTCTATCCTTGTCTCGATGATCCCGATCCCTATGATGATCCTTATTGTTACTACTACTACTAGTGCCCTCTCCATGATCCTTTCGTTTCCGATCCTTGTGGTCCCTGTCCTTCGACTCCTCCCCTTTTCCACGATGATGATGGTGATGATGATGTTTGTGTTTATCGGATGTCAAACTTCGATATCGATCAGCCATCTCTCCAGGCTCTCGGAGGGTGAATTTACACAGGAATATCCACAAATAATTATACCATTTTCGGATATTTGTCTTGGGTTTTTTCTCTATCAACGACTCTAAATTCGAGAGGAATGAGTCGCCGAGACGGGTTAGATACTTGGCTTCGTCCGCCTGATTCTTCGACTCCTGAGCCTCTTTCAGCTTCTTCATGTACTTATGAACAGGCATACAGAGCTTAACGCATTCTAGGAATGGCTTAGCACTGGAATCATCGAGGGCACCCCCGTACAGCGATTTGTCGATGGTGAGCAAGGCGAGTTGGTCTTTGAGGGAGCTGTGATTTTTCTCCTCTTTCTTGTCTTTCTTCTTCTTTTCGGTGCCACCACCGTCGACGTGGTTTGTGTGCTTCTTTTTCTGAAAAATTTGAGAAATTGGTACAGTAAGATGTTTTTTTTCGCGGCGAGACCAGCAGATTTCGGTGCTGGCTTCATACTATAACTTGTTCAGTGGGGCGCATTTGCATTTTCGCTGGAAAATTTGGAGTTGTGCTCAAGCTAGAAAATAGTATAACTTGTTTGGAAATGAAGCTTGAAGCTCCGGAAAATAACAAAACGAGGGCTGAAAGTGTGCTCTATCGCTTAGACGATAACTTGTTCGGTGGAGCACATTTGCATTTTCGCTGAAATATTAGGAGATGTGCTCAAACTTAAAATGACTGCAACTTGCTTCAAAATCAAGCTAGAAAGTTCGGAAAACAACAAAACTAGAGTTGAAAATGTGCTCCATCGCTTAGAATATAGCTTGTTCAGTAGAGCGCGTTTGCATTTTGGCTGGAAGATTCAGAGATGTGCATAAACTTAAAATGGACGCAGCTTGCTTTAAAATCACCCTAGAAAGTTCGTAAAACAACGAATCAAGAGCTGAAAACGCGCTCTACCGCTCAGACTATAAATTGAAAGATTAGGAGATGTGCTCAAACTCAAAATTGACGCAACTTGCTGCAAAATGAAGCTAGAAACTTCGAAAAATAACGAAACGAGAGCTGAAAATGCGCTCTATTGCCTGCAGTGGGGCGCATTTGCATTATTACCTTATCCGGCGCTCCTCCCGGCGTCTCCTCAGCCTTCCTCTTTCTATCTTTCTTCTCGGGCGTCTTCACCTTCTCCTTCGACATCAACTTCAACAAGTAATCCACTCTCCCTTGCAGATTCTTCCCCTGCGGTTTTTTCGTTTTATCCTTTATGAATATCTTATCAGCCAGGCCTAACGTCGGATCCATTTTTATCGCCTCCCAACTACCGTATCCATACTTCCAGACACCCCAAAGAAGTGCTCCATCATCCACCCATTTCCACTCGACATCCCATCCTTTCTGGGGTTTTGCGTTCATCGGCGGCTTGAACGACGTCTTCTTATCCTCTGATTTGAGGGCGTCGTGAAGGGGTTTCAGTTCTGCGTGACTCTTTTCGATCTGTTTCAGGTTCACGTCGCATGTCAGGAATTTGAATTTCCGCTCGGGGTCCTGGAAATTGTTTTTTTGTCGTTTTAAAAATGCGCGTCGAAAAAAGGGCGGAGTTTAGCTTCACTAAACGTGTAGGTCTAAAAAAAATCATCGAAAGTCTGAAATTTGGGCTCCGCGACATTTCGAAACCGTTGGAAGTTAGACTTGAAATTTTCAAATTTTTGACTCACTTTTCTGGAAAATCGGAACAAAATAAAATTTCAAACTTTTTTTGAAAAAAATTTTTCTGAAAATTTTTTCAGTCAAATTTTCAAAAGAAAAATTGAAATTTTATTTTGTTCTAATTTTCCAGAAAATCGATTAAAATCGAGTCAAAATTTTGAATTTATATAAATATTTTCAAGCCTAGTTTTCAACGGTTTTGAAATGTCGCGGAGCCAGAAAAAAACCCGCGCGGCAAAATTGCAAAAAGAGGCGTGGCCTCTTTGCTTTTTACGATAGAAAAAACCCTCAGGAGAAATTTGAATTCCCGCTCGATGTCCTAAAAATTCTCAATGGAGCGCCTTCGCATTCAACTAACCTTCTTCTCAGCTGCACCATTCTTCTCGGCATTATCAAAGTCATCAGCCGCTTTTTTGCACGCCTCGGTCAAACTTTCGACAAGTTTCATGAGTTCCTCAGTGCTGTGCTCCTCGAGTTCCGCATCTTGAGCAATCTCTTCGAGCCTACAGAGAAATAGAGATGATAGGTGGGTGTGAAGAAATAGTATGGAGAATGGAGAGGTTTAGAGAAAAGTTACAATCAAAGTTCCCTCTGGCATTTTAGCTAGTTCGGAGAAGACGAAGAAGAACAAAGGTCAATAGATTACTTGGTCAACATGAGTGTTTACCAGGAAGGAGGAACTCTTTTTTGCAGAGATGAACCTTAAAGGCGCATGGCAGGAAGGATTACTGTAACGTTTTCGGTGGAGCGCAATTCATTATGGATCTTCAGAATTACGCTAAATCTCGAATAAAAAACACAAAAAGCGCTCTGTGGCTTGGTTTATAAATGGTTTAGTAGGGCGCATTTGCAAAATTATCATACTTGGAACGGGCCGGGCCGGGCCGTTTGGGAAATTTCATCGGCCCGGCCCGGGTTTTCGGAGCTGATTTTTAAATAGGCGATTTTTAGGGTGAAATGGTGTTATATGATGCTATTTCGGACTGAAATGAATAATATTGATGTTTTTGATACTTTAGTATGAAAGTTGAACATTTTTGGAAAAGTTTTGCAAAAAAAAACTTGATGAAGTTTTTTCAAAATCTGCATCCGGGCCGGCAAATTTTTCATCGGCCCGGCCCGGCCGATCCGGGCCGAAATTTTCCAAGTATGAAAATTATCAGGAAATTCGGAAGTGCGCTCTAGCGCACAACTCGCTCGAATAACTTTAGAACTTCTGTGAAGCAACGAAACGAGAGCTGAAAGTGCGCTCTACCGGATCATCGTTTTTTTTCTCTCGGTGGAGTGCAATTGCATTATGGAGCTTTAAAATTACGCTAGAAATTTCGAAAAACCTCGAATAGAAAGCTGAAAAACGTTCTATCGCTCAATTGTTCAGTAGGGCGCATTTGCAAAATTACTAGGAGACTTCGAAATGCAGCTAGAAGCTGAAAACTTCAAAAAAGAAGGAAACGAGAGCTGAAAGTGCGCTCTACCGCACTGTCGATATTTTGTTCAGTGGAGCGCATTTGCATTTTGGCTGGAAAAATTGGAGATGTGCTCAAACTTAAAATGGACGCAGCTTGCTTCAAAATGAAGCTAGAAACTTCGAAAAACAACGAAACGAGAGGTGAAAACGCGCTCTACCGGATTATCGAAATTTTGGTGGAGCGCAATTGCAATCGCATGAGCCTTTAAGGGAGGTGCTAAAAAATCCAAAATTTACCTTTCCAATGGCATCGCAAACTTCCGGAACGCCTTGATAAACCTCTTCACCTCCGAAACATTGAAATTGCCCATCGCCTTCTTTTTCTTCTTCTTCCCACCACCACCATCCTCCTCCTCATCATCATCCTCTCCATCTCCTCCAGCATCCTCTACTCCAGTTGCAGGCATCGGTTGTTTCCTTTGTCGTGGTGCCAAGTTCATTTCCGCCAGTTCCTTCATCCGCTCCTCCTCCAGAATCCGATTACGATCCTCTTCCGGAATAATCGCCGCCCATTCATCCGTCGCCGCCGCGATATCTTTCTCTTCGTCAATGGCGAAATTTGCGTATTTGAAGGAGCTCAGAAGCTCATTCTCTTTTAGAACCTCCTCCTCAGCTTCTCTGGTCTCTGCTCCCATCAGAATCCTATCAATATCAACTTCTGGCTCCTGCTCCTCTCCCTCTTTCTCTTTGAACAACTCCACGGCTCCAAACTTAAGGATCGCGCTCAACTCCTGTTTATCAAATGGAACACTTCCACTAGCAGTGGCATTTTTGGATAGAACCGTCTTTCCGGTGGTGTCCATTCTCTGAATCACAAGATGATCCAGGACCAACTTCCTCTTGGCTCTCTCGACAATCTCCTCCTCCACAGATCCTTTCGTCACCAGGCGATAAATGTTCACAGTTTTGGTTTGACCAATACGATGCGCGCGGGACATTGCTTGCAAATCATTCTGTGGATTCCAATCCGAATCGAATATGATGACAGTGTCAGCTGTGGCGAGGTTGATACCGAGGCCACCGGCTCTTGTGGAGAGGAGGAAGGCGAAATCAGTGGATCCGGGCGCGTTGTAGTGATCGAGAGCTTGTTTTCGAAGATCTGCACGCATGGATCCGTCTAGCCTCTGGGATGGGAATCTTCTGAGCTGTAAGTACTCTTGAAGGATATCCAGCATCATAACCATCTGAGAAAAGATCAGGACTCGATGTCCCTTGTCTTTCAACCGGCATAGAAGCTTGTCAAGGAGGATAAGCTTTCCGGATGACTTCAGAAGCTGTTGGAGTCTTCCTTGAGCGTCATCGTAGATATGATCGTACTGTCTTGTCAATGAAGCGTGATTGCAGCACTTCTTAAGTTCCATTACAAGATTCACGAATCCATTTATCGATCCCTTGACTCCTTTCGACAATTCTCTGTAGTTTTTCGTCAATATCCACTTGTAAAACTGCTTCTGATGAGCTGTCATATCCACTCGGAGAATTTGCTCAGTCTTCGGTGGCAACGACTTCTCCACATCCTTCTTTACACGACGCAAAAGAAAGGGTTCCAGTTTTTTATGCAGAGCCGAGATCCCCTTGTGATTCGATTCATTATGAGCCGTCTCAAACTCCTCCCAACAATCGAACTTTTCGGGCATGATGAAATGAAGGAGAGCCCACAACTCTTTGAGAGAATTCTGAAGTGGGGTTCCCGTAATGAGGAGTTTGTGGTTGAAACGGAATTGTGTCAGGCATTTGTAGAGGAGCGATTCGTCGTTTTTCAGACGGTGTGCCTCGTCGACGAGAAGGGCGGCCCAATCTACTGAGGATAGAAAGGCCTTGTCCTTAAGGAGGATCTCGTAGGTGGTAAGGATGGCGTTGATCTTCATTTTTTTGGTGCCACCGACGTACCATTCGTATTGGCGGATCTGGAAAAAAAACTGGGTTTTGTGGGTGAAAATTTTTGCCTTAAAGGCGCAAGTGGTGTTTTTGAAAATGTTTTTTTTGCTGAATTGCTGCTCAAAACGGGTCATTTTGTCTTGAAGGTGACGTTCTGGCTCAAAATGTTCGATATGGGGCTCAAATTTGCATTTCACTGGCTCAAAATACCTATTTTAGCCAGAAAATCACCTATTTTCGCCTGAAATTTGCTTTATTTCGGCTAGAATTTTGCCTTATTTTGTCTTAAGTTGACCTACTTTTGACTTACAAATACTTTTGACCTAAAAATTACGTTTTTAGGCTCTAAACTCTTAATTCTTGGCCTAAAATACCCTATTACCAACTGAAAATTAGTTTTTTTGACTCAAAAATGGCTCATTTATGCTCAAAAAGATCTCAAAATCGTCATAGTTGTGATTTTGAAGCCCGGCCCGGAGTAGCCCGGAAGCCCGGCCCGGCCCGGGCTTGGGGAAAATTTTGGAAGCCCGGCCCGGCCCGGTAAGCCCGGATATTTTTTTTTCGAATTTTTCCCAATATTTTTCAAAAAAAAAATTTTTTTTTCAATAGTTTTCGTAATGAAAGCAGTGTTTTGATACCAAGGAATTATTGTGAAACAAACTCATGAAGCTAAAAAACTACACTAACTATTGTTATTCAACGGTTTTTGAAAAAATTCAAAATTCGCGCCTCTTGTCCGGGCCTGCCGGGCCGGGCCGGGCCGGGCTTCGAAAATTCTGAAAGTAGCCCGGCCCGTCACAACTATGAAAATCGTCAATTTCGGCTCCGCTTTTTTTTTTTCGAAACCCGAAATTTCGAAACCGGTGGAAATTGGGCTTGAAATTTTCAAATTTTCCAATTCGATTTTAATCGATTTTCTGGAAAATCAGAACGAAATAAAATTCCAAAATGAAATTTGAAAAAAATTGACCGAAAAAATTTTCGATTTTTTCCGAAAAAAAGGTCGCAATTTTATTTTCTTCTAATTTTTTCAAAAAATCGATCAAAATCGAGTTTTAAAATTTGAAAATTTCAAGCCTAATTTTCAACGGTTTCGAGATGTCGCGGAGCCCTATTTCCGACTGGAAAACAGTTGTTTTTGGCCCTAAAACGATTAATTTTATGTTCAAAAAAAATCTAAAAAATCGTCTATTTCTGACTCAAATTTATGGTAAGCCTAAACTTGTCTATTTCTGGTTCAAAAATGCCTATTTTCTGCTTCAAATACCCTTTTTCTGGCTCTAAATTACCTTATTCGGCCCTGATGACTTTTTGCCCTTTTTGGGCTCAATACGCCCCATTTTGTGAGCTATCAAGCAAATATTCCTACAGTACCCGCTTCTTCGTGTCAGGACCCACCCTGCGTCCGCATTGCGCCTTTAAGTTTTTCTTGAAGCTTACCATATCCCTTGATACAACATCTCCCATATAGACAACCAAATTCATATCCGGAGCCCATTGAGCAAACTCTTTCTGCCACGCAGCCATAGTGGACAACGGAACAACAACGAGGTATGGACCAGCAAGTTCATATCGATGGAATAGAGAAGCTAGCAGAGAAATCGATTGAATTGTCTTTCCGAGACCCATTTCATCAGCCAAAATTGAACTGTTCCCTTTACACCACGCATAGATCATCCAGTTGAGTCCCTCAAGTTGATAGTCACGGAGTTTATGATCTCCATTCGTCTTAAGATAGTCGGGTTGGGCATCGAGTTTCTCAAACTTTGGACGCTTTCGGAGCACCGGAGCGTTTTTGTTAGGCGATTTGAGATTCTCAATTCGATGATAATATCCACGTATCAGATCATCGTCAATCATTTTCTCATCTTCCCATGTACAATCGGAATACGGTAGTCCTGACCATTTAATCAAGTATTCCGTGGTATTAGATCCATCTGGTGCCTTATCTCTGGATGTCTGATGTGCCACCACTCTCTCAACCTTCTTGTATTCCTCGCAGAGCTCTTCAGCCATTTGTTGCTCACACTCGTAGAATTCAATGTATTCTTTGTCGGCGGATCGCTTCCACATCTCCACTTCTTTCTGTTTTTTGACATAGTTCTGCACTTTTTTCACCCCTTTTGCATTCATTATTGTCAGCGAGGCCTCGGATTCCCAGGTATTGTGCAGGTGACTCCATCCGGTCCATTTTACGAAGAACTGTTTCTCTGTCTTCTCTGCGTCTTGTTCGTTGGGATCTCCCTTCTCGGCGATGTTGTAACAGGTGGTCGCTGAGCCGGTGGCTCCGGGGATTCCGATGCGCCATTTGATGACGCGTTCGACGGTTTCAGTGATACAGGGGGTCCCTCGGTGACCGCTGGGCCTTCGTCCCATTCAAGGACGTCGTCATCGTCTATCTGAAAACACATGGGATTTTATCTCGGTAAAACTCGTGGATTCAGTTGAAAAAAACCATTTTAAAGGCGCATACGTCTTTCTATGTGTGCAAAAATGTTTTGCACCTCTGAAGAAAAGTTTTCGACTACAGTATGCTATTATTTAAAGGCGCGTAGGGATTTTTGAGAAAAAAAACTGAGGAGAGCTAAGTTTCTGCACTGGAAAAACCCCATGAAACCATACTTGGAAAATTTCGGCCCGGCCCGGATCGGCCCGGATGCAGATTTTGAAAAAAAAATTTTTTGCAAAACTTTTCTAAAAATGTTCAACTTTCATACAAAAGTATCAAAAACATCAATATTCTTCATTTCAGTCCGAAATAGCATCATATAACACCATTTCACCCTAAAAATCGCCTATTGAAAAATCTGCTCTGAAAAACCGGGCCGACCGGGCCGGGCCGGGTCGGGCCGGGCCGATGAAATTTCCCAAACGGCCCGGCCCGGCCCGGCCCGTTCCAAGTATGCATGAAACAAATTTTTCTATGTGACGCAGGTTACTCTTAAAGGAGCAAGCAGAAATTTCTTGGGTTGGTCTCACCACGATTGATTAAACTACTGTAGCTATTTTTCACTCGGGCGAGAGTTAGGGTTCTTCGTGGCAAAAAATACGATGCGCCTTTAAGGTAAATTGAATTTTTTGACAATCAGCTAGGTTGCGACGGCTTGAACGGGTCTCGCCACGAAAATTTGTTACTTTATCTTTTTTTTTCAATCTGAGATAAGCTGGTGCCCCCGCACAGCACAAAAAACGTTAAAATCAAAGAAACTTTTAAAAATGATGAACTACAGTAATCAATTGTTTAAAGGCGCATACACACTAATTTTTTGATTTCGCTACTCAAAAAAAAACTCACATCATCATCAGAATTCTTTTCAATATAATTGACATTTCCCTTCACTGATTTCCGCTTCACCACCGCCGACACCACCTTCTTCGACACCGTCACCGTCGCCTTTTTCGTCACCTGCCGCTTCTTCCTCCATCCCTCGTCGTCCGACGATTCTGACTCGGAATTCTCGGATTCAGAAGTCGCCGGATTCGGTTGTTTGGAGCGTTTTGATCGGCGGAAATAGTTTTCTTCTTCTAGTAGCTGGAATTTTTGAATTTGAAGAGAGCTGTCGATTTACGGAGGCTCCGCCCACTTACCTTCCTCGTCTTCTCATCCATCCCTCGATTATTGTTACTTTTTTTCTTCGGCGCTGGCTCATCGGCTTCTGAAGTCGTTGAATTCCCACTAGTCTCTTCACTATCATCGGTTTGGTCTTCTGTGGAGCTCTCTGCCGATTTTGCTTCTGAAAAATTCGAAAAATTCAGATTTCCCATCAGAATTTTATTAGAATAAATGGATCATGGTCCCCATTCCCCATCAAAAGCTCCAAATATACCTTTCGCCTCATATTCACTATCATCCTCCTTGGCATCACTCGACCCACCAGAACTATTCCCTTCATCAACTTTTTCCTCCTTCACCTCCGGCTTCTCTTCTGATTCGGCGTCACTGCTGTCCGACGATGACTCTGATGGATTCCACATTTCTAAAATTAACGAAAAAATCAATATTTAATTTTTTTACAGTAAGAATTTATTAAGGGATACGGTAGCATTAAATTTTCTATTTTTTTTTCATTTAATCGGATAAAATCGTAGAAAAAAATGCGCGCGGGATAAAATCGATATTTTGTGAGCCCAATAGGCATTTATTACACAAAAAACAAATTAATTATCAGAAAATCCCAGTGGAAAACCATTTACTACAGTCCTGCCCCGAAAAAATTGATTTAAAAACTCGGCGAGCGTCGGAATCGATTTTTCTTCAGGCAAATGAAAAAACGGGTGAAAATCTACGATAATCAATTTAAATTAATGTGATTCATTCAAAAATAACCATTTTATAACCAATTTATTGCGAGAAATCACTTAAAAATCCATGAAAAATAGTCACGTGTTTTAGGCCTATTTTCAGATGATTCCACATGAATTTATGCATATTTTAGGGCTGAAAAAGCTTCTAATTATTCTAGAATATGTCTCAGATTTTTCAGAATCAAAAAATATCAAGTTTGAGCCAAGAAAACGGGCCAAAACGAGATGCGCACTCCGAAAAACGAGGAATTTGCCAAGTCTTGAACACCTCACAACCGCGACGCGACACGCTCGCAATCAAAAGTGCTCGTTTTCAACGCCGCGAATTCAAATGGGCATTTCTCGATGGAATTCGCCTCTTTCTGCTGATTCTTTTGATATAATTGTGTAGAAAAACTCAAATTCCAAGTGACCAGAAGGTTTATTAAAGGAAATAGCGCTGAAAACGCCAAACTGAAGGCACCAAAACGGTCCTTTTACATCATAAAACAAGAAAAACCGTTGTACAACCGTCAAGTTGAAAATATCTTCGATTGGGGACCCTAAATCGAAGTAGCAAACAAATAAATAAATAAATTACAAGAAGAAAAAACAAGTGGGGGAGGTGGGGAATTGATAAAATCTGCTATACTGATTATGAATAAATTACAGTTCGGTGTGCTTCTTCTTCTTTCCATCACGAGTGAATCCCTTAAGTCCATCAGTGGAGTGTTTGGAGATGAAGTTGACAAAGTCCTTAACTTCGCGTCCTCCGTTGTATGGGACTGGGTTCGATTTGGAGTTCTTTGGAAGCCAGAAGAGAGTTGGGAATCTGAAATTCAGAAAATTAAAATAAGTTAATTTGAAAAATATGAAGTGCAACTGACCCTCTAACTTCGAAGAGTGGTGGGACATCATTGGCGGTGGCATCCATCTTAGCGATGATGACGTCTTCCTTGTTGAGCTGAAAAAAAAAAACAATTAAAATCAATTGATACGAAGCTTCCTAAATAGTGACCAAGTATCAAAGCATTCAAATAACGTTGATAATCAATCACTTTCAAGATGAATTGATTATATTACCTTGGCAGCGAGTTCGTCGTATTTTGGAGCCAAAGATTTGCAGTGTCCGCACCATGGAGCATAGAACTCAATGAGAACATCCTTATCAGCATCCATAATGAGTTGCTTGAAGTTCTTTCCGACAGCAACCTTGACGTCTCCTTGCTCTTCTGGGATTGGCTCAGACTTCATGTATGGCTCGGCATTTCCGGCGAGAACCTCATCGACGAATTGTTTAAGGTTGTCAACGCTGAAAAAGATTGAATAAGTTCAAGTTCAAAGTATATAGTAATGGAGAAGACTCAGAATGAGCATCCATATCAAAACACTAACCTGAACTCTTGGTCCATTGGATACTTTCCTTCGTTGGTAAGGATGGCGACGATTGGCTTATCAGAATCCTTGCGCTCTCCGAGTCCATTGGTCTCGATTTCAGATGAGAACTCTTCCTTGTTGGAAACGGCGAATTGAACCTTTCTCTTGTAGTTCTGAGCAACCTTGAGGACACGGTTACGCCAGTAGTTCGATCCCTTTGGATCCTTCACGTAGTCGACGTTGTAGTAGACAATGACGATTGGCTTCTGCTCGAATTGGAACAAGTTTCCTTGAGTACGAATTCCAGCAAGTCCGACACTGAAAACAAACAAATTAATTAAAGTCCAATGAAGTGATTAACTAACGTCTCGTGGACCAAGAAGTTCTTGATCTTATCAGTGTCGTAGTTTCCGTCATACTTGAACTCGTTGGTGTCGAACTTGTTGTGAAGCTTCTTTGGAGTGAAGACAACAACGTCACTGAAAAAAAAACAATTAATTTAACTGTAAACAATAAAATATCAATTAAACGTACTCAGAGTATCCAGCCTTCTTGATGATATCCTTGTTGGAGGTGTGGGCGAAGGCGAAACGGTCACGCTCGGTATCAGCAACCTTGAGGAAGGAGTCCTTGAGCTTGCTCTCGTTATCGAAGAATCCAACAACAACGTTCTCATCTCCATCGACGAACTTCTCGAATTCGGCGACAGTCTTGAGTTCCTTGGATGATGGTCCAGATTGTCCGCGCATGAACTTGACGATACCATCGGCATCACGTGGTCCATCGTAGTCTTGGGCTGGAACTCCGTTACGGAAGATCTTCAAAGTTGGGAATCCCTTGACTCCGAACTTGTCGCAAACAGTCTTCTCAGTGGTACAGTCAACCTGAAATGAATACAATAGTTGAAAGTCAGCATAAGAACATGTGAAAATACAAACGCTATGTTCGGTATAGTTCATAGATTGAAAACCCAGAAAGTACATATGCCCTTCAATAAGAGGTAACTGTCAGCGGCACACAAGGTTAAGGTAATTTCAGCAAAACATGAAGTTACGAAATTTCGAGCATGTCGTGTTTCTTAGCTGAACGTGATTATGCTACTGTGATGCAAATCAGATGTCATTAAGTTTCCCTAGGCAAAACTCATGTTCCAACAAAGCTACGATGTTCCATTCACTTCTAAATAAGATTTGGAAAGTGCAAAAGCTCATTCCAGAATAGGAACATGAATATAAAAAGAGGAAGTGTGAATCATCTCTCCAAACCGTTGGTGGAGTTCAGAACGCTTTTTGTGCTGACACTTTAGTTGGTTTTATTGCAAAGTCTTATCTGTTTCCACGCAACCTCTAATAGAGTGGCACGTAAACGTTTCTAGAGCGTTATATGCCGGAAATGACGGAATATTCGGCTTTGTTGAAAAATAGGTCGCGTTTGAGTTGCAGCCGAACAGACAAGTCCAAAACGAGAAAATTTCAGTTTCTGAACTAGCGGTCTACCGTAGACGTCATGACTACCAATATAGGGTGTTATAACGTCCAAAACAAAGAGCAGCCGATATTGACATAACGCCTCATGGCATCCAACAGTTAACTTCCTCAGTTTTGAATCTCAAAAGAACGTAATTAGGAGAAATTATGTGGTTTAGACACATGTTCCATTTGAGCAAGTGAGAAACTCGAAACTTTTTTTTCGAGAATTCGAAACCACAGCTTTCTTATCTAACAGCTGTGTGCCTAGAAAGTTCTATACACAATCAAATTTTCCTGTTTCACTTGGCGAGTCACAGTGAAAAAATTCCAGTGAACCTGATCAAACTGCATATACTAAACGAGTACATCGACTTAACGACAACATTTTAAAGGTGCAAAACAACAAAATGAGCACATATGCTGTTTCTATTAGGCACTAATCCGAGACTAATTCGTCACTACGTTAAAAATAGAATAATACGAGTAAAGCTTATACTGCTACCAAATGCGAAACGCTTTTCTAATCCAACTCGATTATGTTTCCACAACGTAAACAAGCTGTTTTCCTTTTATAGCTTCTAGTGTACTTCAAAGCTTGGAAAAAAGAGATAGAGAGTGTGTGTAAAAGTAAGAGACGCAGAGAAAGCGCTCTTTGTTTTCAAGCTTCTCACGCGTTTTGACGATGCTTACAAGTTTGTTAGTGCTGATAATAGGAGTATCGAATGTCAACAAAAAAAAGCCCAAACTAAAAACTTGGTGTAATTCTTCTGCTAACTAAACTGTTTCCCTTTGGGTGGTACTATTCATTGATCATCTAAACGCAGTCATTAAAAACAACTGGGTCAACGAGAAATGGCTGTGAAAACAGAGTGTGTGAATCACGTGATATGTCCAGTCTGCTATTATGGGATTGTGAATTCTCCCGCCTAATATGATAAACAATATCTTGAAGGTCTCTCACTTTGAACCTAACAACTCCTGCTCTGCTATTATTGAAAGTGTATCTCAACTCGTGACTATCATCTCCGTTATCATTCTTATCACCGCCAATTACCACTTGTGTGTGGTGGATTGTAGAAAAGACACGACAAACATCAAATACGTGGGAGCGTGCGGTTGCCTGCCCACATAAGTCATTATAACAAAGGGATGGTTAGTATGCATAATATATTTGAAGTCATGTTTCAATATGCATGCAAAACGACGAAACGACACAAAAGGCCTATTGTATTTGTATTCATCGCATTCAAATCGGTTTGCCCAAAGGCTGTTTTATCAGCTTTCGCACAGCGGGAGATTTTGGATATATTTGCCAAAAGAGCAAGTTAATCCAAATATACATTTTAGGACGAAGAAGAAGCACTGAGCTGTGTAAATAGATCATCATTATCTTACCTTGACGAGAGCAACTGGTGGATCGTTGGAAGCGAGTTTTGGGGCAGCTTTCTCGTACTCTGGGGCCATTTTTTTGCAGTGTCCACACCATGGAGCGTAGAACTTGACGAGGGCGATGTCGTGTGTCTGGATGAGATCCTCGAAGTTTCCGTCAGTGTACTCGAGAACGGCTCCTCCGGCGCTGGCGAAAGCCAGGAAGGA
Source organism: Caenorhabditis brenneri (assembly GCA_000143925.2). Classification (NCBI taxonomy): domain Eukaryota; kingdom Metazoa; phylum Nematoda; class Chromadorea; order Rhabditida; family Rhabditidae; genus Caenorhabditis; species Caenorhabditis brenneri. The sequence goes on from GL380044.1 coordinate 204,425, forward strand.
GGCCACCAAAGCTGCCTGTACCCAAATCATTACCTGGAAGAAGGAAAAATTAGTAAACGAAGAATCTAGACGAAAAATCGATAAAAGCGAGAAGAGAGTTGATGAAATTTCTGTTTTCCAAGAGATTTATCACTTGGGAAAAGATATTGAGCTAGCGAGAGACATAAAAACAGCTATGGCTATCGAAACGATAAAAAATTTACCTAAAATTCAGACTTTTTCGAACTTTGTGACAATTTTTGGGCAGAAAACAGAGAGAAAAGAGATGGGCGGTCTGTTGAAAAAAAAAGCACAACCGCGCTCGCGCCTCGTGTTTTTTATACCGCCGGGCGCGAAACGTGTTTTCGCCACGTGATATCGAGAACGAAAAAGTACGTGATCCTTTAACAAATTATTTTTTATTTTCCATTTTTTTTCATCATTTTTTGAAAAACGATATCTTTTTGATATTAAAAAATTATTTTCTTATGAAATTTAAAAATGTATCGAAAAATATCGCTGTACTTGACGATTATTTTCGCTAAACAAGATCGAAAATCAGGAAGCCGATGGTCCGAAAATTATGGGCTCAAGGCAATAATTCCATGACTTTTATGATCACCTGTCTAATGATACGTTGGATAACATTTCAAAAATGTCGAGAGCAAAAGCTTTGCAAAAAATAGTACAATTATGGAGTAGTTCCACGTGGCATTTAGTGTGTATACGCCGGATTGGTAGGAACTGAGCCAAAAACACGTCGCAGGATGGGTCTACGTATGCGTGTTGTTCGTCGATTGGACGCTTCATGCCTACGCTCCGCCCATCGGGTCTCGAGGGGAAGAGACGTCGCATGGTCGAGTGTTTTGTCGATTTACGAGGGGGCGAGAGGAATCATCTTATTGATCATGATCTTTTATTCAATGAAATTGCTGATAGAATTGGAAGAAAGAAGGCTCTGAATTTTTATTTTGCTCTTTATTATTTTCAGGTTTGCTTAATGCTTAACTACTTTCCGCCTGAGCGCCCGCCGAAAAAGAAAACGGAATGACTAAGAAGACGTCGTCATGGAAACATCCGGATTAGTCAGCGTCTCATCTGACTCCGAGTGACTCGTCTCACCATCCTCATCCATCATCTTCGCCTTTTGAAAAGTGCTTTTTATTGAAAAGTTGCGAAACGCCGCTCCGGAAATTTCTATTTTTCCCATGCAACGTTTTTTCTTTCCTTTCCTCCGTCTCTCTAAACTCTCCACTCTTTTTCGTATCCTTTCCGTTTATATCGTTTTCTCTCCATTTCCGGTGTTTTTGAGGTAAAATAACTTTTTTTTTTGGTGGTTTCAGATGGCCACGGAGGAAGCAGCTCTCATCAAAGTCGCCGTCAAAACGCCAACTATCAAATATGACGTTGAGATTTCCCCAAGTGCAAATGTTTCAGATGTATGTTTTATTTTATGAAAAAATCAATAAAAACCGAAATTTTCAGTTGAAAGAAAAACTTTTACTCCTCTTGCCGACGGCAAACAAGGACCAAATATGTATAATTTACACCGGAAAAATCCTTAAAGACGAAGAAACTCTCGCTCAGCACAGAATTTCCGACGGTCACACTGTTCACTTGGTAATTAGAAATCAGAATCGCCCTGCTCAAGCCGCAGCGGCTCCGGCGCCTGCTCCAGCAGCTCCAACTCCAGCTGCCGCCAACCCATTTGGAAGATTGGGCGGAAATCCAGCCGATATTCTGAATAATCCAGAAGCGATGCGATCCATGATAGATAATCCGATTGCGCAGCAGCTTCTCAATAATCCCGAGTTTATGCGCACCATTATTCAATCCAATCCACAATTTCAAGCGTTGATTGAGGTAAAAAATAGAGTAAATTCAATGAAATCAATGAATTTTTTGCAGAGAAACCCAGAAGTCGGACATATTCTGAACGATCCGAATGTGATGCGCCAGACGATGGAGATGATTCGCAATCCGAACATGTTCCAAGAGATGATGCGTAATCATGATCAGGCTATTAGAAATTTGCAGGTACTTATGCCCATTTTTTCGTGAAACTTTCCTTAGAGCACACAATGTATTGAAGAAATTACAGCTTTTTGCAATTTTTTCGACAAATTATCTGTGGAAACTAGCCAAAGTCGTCAAAACTAGACTAAAATAACCAGAAATCAGCCGATTTCGGTTAAAAAAATAGCTAAAAACAGCTAAAATCATGCGATTTGTGTGAAAAAGGTCCAAATGAGTCGCGAAAATGCTCCCCGATTGTTTTAAGAACTGAAAACTTTTCGAACCAGCTTGCGCCTTTAAAGTAACCCAAAGATTTATTGAATTCTAAGTCCCCAAATTCATGGGGTTTGAAGCAATTTTGCCTCTTTTACTGTGATTTTTTATCTGAAAAACCGTAAAAACTCATTTCCGGCCTAAAAACGTTTTGGCTCATTCCAGGATTTTTTATTTTAAAGATACCGTCTGTAGCAAAAGTTTTCACTTTCAAATAAATAAAATTTTTAAAATTTTTATCACGTTGGAATATGTATAATTTTTCGACATTCCACTTTTGCCTAGGGCCTGATTTTTCACGCCGAATTGTTTTTTTTCTCCCATTTTTCCTCAAATTTCCCATTCTCCAGGGAATCCCGGGTGGAGAAGCCGCTTTGGAGCGTCTCTACAACGATGTTCAAGAACCCCTTCTGAACAGCGCTTCCAACTCGCTCAGCGGAAATCCCTTCGCCTCTCTCCGTAACGATCAACCCGCTCAGCCACGTGTCGATCGTGCCGGACAGGAGAACAATGAGGCTCTTCCGAATCCATGGGCCTCTAACACTTCCAGCCAGAACTCTGCGGCTAACAATCGATCTGCTGATTTCAATTGTAAGTTTTTTGAATGGATTAAATACTGTTTATAATGCCCTTGGCTTGTTTCGATTCAGCAATGCTCGACTCACCGGGAATAAGTTCGCTTATGGAGCAGATGATGTCGAATCCAAGTATGCAGGCTAGCATGTTCAGTCCGGAGGTTCTCAACTCGATTCGTGATAATATGGCGAGCAATCCGGGACTTATGGATTCGGTAAGCATTAAAAAATATATTTTTTCAATCATATTTTGTGCGAAATTATGTGATTTTGGTCTGAGTTACACTCTAAATTTGATGCAAATACGCTCCGTTGCAATAATTACAGACTATCCGATAGAGCGCACATTCAGCTCTTGATTCATTCTTTTTGGTTCATTTTCATTCAGTATAACGTTCTATTATAATGGCAATCAGTCTAAAAGCAAGTTCTGGCCGAAGATCCGACAACTTGACGGCCCCGATATCTCACAACGAAAACTACCGTAAGAAAACTCGAAAATGTTCATTTATTTACGAGTTTCATCAATTTTTTTCGATTCCCAACGCATCTTCATATTTTTTCTGAGGAAAAGCTAGAAAACTCGCTGGAAATCGATGGAAATTGATGAAATTCGATAAATTTTACGGTAGAAATTAAATTTATACGGTAGTTTTCGGGGTGAGATATCGGGGTCGTCAAGCTTTCGGATCTTCGGCCAGCAATTGCTTTTATACTGATTTCCATGATAATTGTTTTTCAAAAACTTGAACCCAATTTTGAAGCCCGTTACGGTTTGTTGTGTTCAAACACACTTCTGGAATTTTTTAGCTGGAATATGAATTCGCTCCCCTGCACAATTTGCAAGCCATCCGATAGAGCGCGTTTTGGGCTGTTGATTAGTTGTTTTTCGAAACATTTAGCTATATTTTGAGCTGAGTTATTCTCAATCGCAGTTCGCCCAATTTTGAGCTGTTAAAATTCTATAGGATACGCTGTGCCTTTAAGGTAAACGGCGGTGCATCCTGCCAAGTTATTTTAACTTAGAGCGACGTGATTAGGGTTCCCCTACCTAAATTCTTCAAGTTTATTCCCCAATCCAACGATCCTTTAAATTCCAGATCCTCGGACAAATGCCACAAATCGCCAACACCCCCGGAATGAGTGAAACCATCCGCCGTAGCTTCCCACAAATGATCAACATGATGCGAGACCCCGTCATGCAAGAGGCCCTCGGAAATCCGAATGTCATGGCGGCATTCCGTCAAATTCAGGATGGATTCGCCGTGATTCGACGAGAGGCACCTCAATTGATGACGCTGATGACTGGCAATGCTCATAACTTGAATGCAATGTTCGCAGGTGCTGATGCTGCTGGTGGAGCCGGTGCTGCCGCTGGATCTGCTCCTGCTGCTGGTGCTGGAACTCCTGGGGCAGGGGCTGGAGCTGGAAACGACATGGGTGGACTTGCCGATATGATTAGACAAATGAATATTGCTGGAGGTGCTTTATTAGTGAGTTTAACAGATTTTTTTTTGCAGATTTTTGGATTACTGTAGATAGTTTAGAGGTTTAGTTTTGTCTAGGTTATGGTGGGTAGTTTAAATTGGAATTTGTAATTTTGACTTTAAAGGCGCATGCCCTACCGATACTAAAAAATTGAAGAGTTCTGGTAACTTGAGAAGGACTAAAAGTCAACGGAAATAGCTAGAAATCGGCTCTGAACTAGCCATAGTTGTTCGGAATCGTTGAAATCCTGCAGAAATGACTAAAAACTGGGTGAAAGTTGTCTAAAATCAGCTGGAAATGGCTAGAAACCGGCAGGGACCGGTCGAGTTTTGTGGACTTTTACTCCGATTTCCATCCGAATCGCTTGTTTTGAAAAGTCAAAGTCCTACAGTAATTGCATTTCCGTGGCGAGAAGTCCTGTCCCTTTAATGTAAACTGAGCAGCTAGAACAGAAAATCTGGAAAGATATTGCATGTTTTGGAGTATCTCATTCCAACTAATGAGGAAATCTAGGCTGCCAAAGCGCCGGAGGCGCGTCGAGCACCTATTAGCTAGTCTAAAGAGGCTGAGCACCTAAGATCTCCGACATTGATACCTCTGAAAAAACCTGTATTGCCAAAGCGCCAGATTCACAGTGATTAGGCTGCAGCAAGCACAGATAATTCGTGCAGAGACCTCTCACCTTAATTCCATCGCCTCCAACCGTGCCAAAGCACCGTACGCGCGGTGAGTAGATGTAGATAGATTCTCAGTTGCTGACAAAATTCGGGCTGCCAAAGCGCCGGAGGCGCTGCAAGCTACAGGCTGTAAGCCCAAAGCAACAGTACACCTCCTAGACAAATCGTGAGAATTCTGGGAAAGCTTGGACTGCCAAAGCATCTGAGGTGCGGCAAGACGATTTTCACCTGAAAAGACGGTGCAACTCTCAGACCTCTAATCTTGAGACCTCAAAAGAAATCTGGATTACCGAAGCGCGGGAGGTGCGGTGATCAGGCTACAGAAAGAAATCTGTACCCAGAATTCATAATTACTAATATCTATGTAATCGGACGTTCCTTCCTGAAAGTCCCTCCATCCAAACTTCCGACTGACTTGTTGACCACTTCCGTTTACACGTTTACCATCATCATTCCCAATGCATCTCCTCAAATTTTTCATTAAACGACCGACAAGAAGGCTCCTCGCTCGCTCATCAAAATGAAGTTCCCTTTTCTTCAAATATATCAAAAAAGTTTTTGGCCATATACACAAATTTAGAAGCTGTGCTGATGAGTTTGAGTTGACTTTCTTCTGACGATGACGACGAAGACGTCGGCGGCATCAACGGAAGTGCGGCGGCGCAGCACGCTCTGTGTGTGTCTGTTCTGAATAATGTAACAAGACGTCGACTTGTCTTCTTTTCTGAATAAGCAAAAAGAAGAAGAAGAAGTCTTGTCTCTTCTTGTGTTTGACATGCTATGGATAAATGTTAGATAATGAGTATAAAGTGACGATGTCGGTTGGAGCACACACATCGAAAATCTTTTCCTGTTTGCACACAGAAAATGCAATTATCATATCGAATTTCCATCCGCGTTTCTCCTCTAACGTTTCTTCTTCTTAAAATTTTGTGTATGGAGAAGAAGTGTGGGAAGAAAGAGGATATATTGATGAGCACCAGACACGGTATTTATCATCTTGAGTCTCATGGTCCCCCCTCCCTATTCATTTTTGATGAAATTTGGCAAGAGACACAAAGGCAATATAATTTTTGCTCCCATTCAACGTCTTCAGAATTTCTATATCGGAAGTGAGAAGAGAGAGAAAGAAGATCAGATTTTTCAATTTTGCTCTCTCTCTCTTTTCTCTGTGGCAACACATTCACATTATATTGGCACATACATGTTATATCTATGCGCCATTTTTCGATTAATTTTCCTCGCGACACGCGCCAAAACGTGTGTATTTATATGGATGAGTGTGTGTGTGTGCCACACACATCCCAACATACACATAAAATGATATTAGTAGAAAGGAGATGTGGCGGTGCATACATAAAAACCGGTGATAAACATGAAAAACGGATGACGATGTCGGTTTTTATAACCGGAAAAAGTTTTGGAAAAACAACGGAAATGGAAGAGATACTGTAGTTTTATGGTGGAAAATGACATATTCAAAGAATTCTGCATCACAGGAACAACTGAGCTTTTCACAGGCTAGATTTGTCGATTCTTCCGTGGAAATTACCTCAAAGGCGCACGTACCTTTTGGCCTCATCACGACTGAAACAAGTATAGCAGTTGAGAAAGTCATACGGTGTTCCGAAGTTATGTTCTATAAGAATCGGCTGAATATAGCTGAAATTGCCAAAAGTAGGCAAAAATGTTCAAAGAACCGTGAGAATTGACAAAAAATTGCTGAAATTGCCAAAAATCGGCTAAAACTCGTCAGTTATGCTTCCAGCTTCTCTGAGGAAACACGATTCAGCCCGTTCTAAACACCAAAAGTGTTACAGTAACGGCTTATTCGTTGCGGGGTCGGTACTGTGCCTTTAAGGTTCAGCAGGTAGTGATTTGACCACTTTTTGACCTACCTGGCCCGATTTAGTTCGATCAAAGTTCTACAGATCTGTGTAGAAATCTGACTACTTTTTGATCTACCTGGTGAGAATAAAGCTCTAGGCTCCATGAACCAGTTTATCCAAATTCTACACTTCTGAATAATTTTCGGTCCCTCTTCCGTGTGTTTAAAATCAGATTCTTATTCTTCCATTTTAATTGTTAGGAGCACATGTTTTGTGTGTAGCATATTTGGGATGCGCGACGACGTATTTGCACACACACACATAGACACATTCCACGGATCGGATGTCACTATAATCTCATCTTGTAAGCGGTTACTGGCTCTGCACTATCAAATTTATCCCGTATGTTTCCAAAGCAATTGGTCTCCTCCTCCTCCCCTCCTTCTTCCATCGTTTTGTCTCATTAGACGATTGTTTTGACGACATTTGCATAGATCATACTAAACGATGTGTCTTCTTCTTCTTTTCCTTATTCATCACAAATAATGAAAATTGTGTAATGGAATAGTGCGCGAAGGAGCATCTCATGATGGAAGATAGGAAGACAGACAGACCACACCGGAAAAGATGAAGGCGTCGTTCCCCTCTTCTTCTCCCTATTCATCTATTCAATTCATTCAACAATTGTCTAATCGACGATGTTTTTCATTTCATAAGAAGGGCAGCTGGAGAGATGTCTTTCCGGTTCTTCCCGCCCTTTTTTGTGTTGAGCCGGCAGCACATGCAAATGATATTCGAAGTGATTAGTGGAGAGAGAATAGTCTATTAAGACGGAAGGGAAGAAAAGCCGACAAATAATGTGAAGAGAAGAGGATGATCTGTTCCATGAAAAGCACTTACGTGTTTTCTGTTGAATAGACACCATGAAGAGAAAGGCAGATGGCTGGTTACAAGACATGGGAAAATGACCATATAAGCCGCTTGAGAGAAAGCAAGCACCTGATGAGCTGAGGATTACTGTATTTTATTGAGTCGTAAAGAGGATTAGAAAGCAGGATCCTGGAAAAAAGCTCCAGTGCTCCGGAGTTCAGGATCTAGAAGTTTTGAAATTCTGATACTTAAGAAGCCGTATCCTGAACAGGACTGTGCGAAAAAAAAATCCGAAAAAATCGAAAAATAATTTTTCAAAAATCTCGGACCGAGTAAACATGCTTTTTTTTTCAAAATTTTTTTTTGCACAGCCCTGATCCTGAAGACAGATCGAATGCTGCAAATGCGCCAGATGCGCGAAGGCATAAGGAAGACTGAATTTTCGGGATTCAGAATTTTTGGCCACCAACCTTGGAAAAGTCGGGAAAAGTTCCTGAAACACTAAACGAAAGTCTGGAAGAACTAAGATAATTCGGTGAAGAGCCGATAGGCTAACCTGCCAGTTTCTCAGTTTGGTGATCAGACTACTGCAAGCTTAAAGGCCATGGCCGCTACAATACACCGTACCGAAGCGCCGTAGGCGCACGCTTTATCAAAGGTGTTGGTCCCTATCCGCCGCCAAAAAGTTCAAAATTGTCGGAAAGTCAGAGAAGATTTTTCAAAATCTGAGACAGTAAACCGGAGAAAATTCACTTTGTGACTCACAATACATTGTACTCTTTGGTTTGTATGACCTAGGCAAGTTGCCGGGCAAAAAGCACAAACCCCTTTATTCTTCAAAAAAAAGAATAACTTTTTTTCCCACAAGATGCCCTTCTACACTAATCCATCTTTTTCCTCTCCTCCTCCTGCTCCAATCATCGTCATCTCTCTCGTCATTAATTAGTATGTTGATGGAATTGTAGGGACATGTGTAGGTTGTGTGGTTGTATCACTTAATGCATGTTGTCTCTCCTTAGAACTCTCGACAAAAGTATGGTGTAATGCATATAAATCGAATAACGGGACTCTCCGGTCCACAGACAACACAAAAACACATATGACGCCTCGATTCGAGTCGTGTTGTCCCCCCCCCTTTTCCGTTATTATTTGGCACGAAGACAATTCGCGCATTTGTTTCGAAACATCAGAAAAGAAAAGAGCAGCAGAAGCACACACATTTTCTTGTTCTGACGATAGATAAACATCGAAAGGAAAGAGCCACTGACTCGTAATATGTAATGAGCAATTAACAATCTCAATACATACTCTCCTGATGCTCCCCAGAGGAAATGTTAATTTGTGTATTTCCATCCATGTGTCTATGGGTATGCTTTTCAATCAAGTGCCTGCTTCTTCTTCTGGTAGTCTTGAGAATAATGGAAGGATTTTTTGTTCTTGTGGGAATAGATTTTGGAATGATTGCCTCCTTCGCATTGGCTCCACTCAAATAAAAAGAAGATGGATATATTTGTCTCTCTCTAACCACAACTTCCAAACTGGAATAATTGAGTTTCGACCAGAACCCACTACCACCAACATTAAAGTTTTAAAAACAAAATAATTGAAATCCGTTGGGAAATCTTTTCCCGAAGAGGAAACATATGTTTAATGGAGATTTTAATGGAAACCACCGCACGAAATTGTTGCGGAATTGGAATGGAATTTGGAGCATCGTATTCCAATTACTGGTAGAATTAGACTGTGGAAGCGTCGTAGGCGCGGTGAACAGCTAGAACAGCAAGTCTAGAAGATTTGGATTATCTTATCTCAGTTGCTAGTTGGAGCTAGGCTGCTGAAGCGCCGGAGGCGCGGTGCGCAGCTTAGACCTGAAAATTTGTGCTCCAAGCAATTTTCTTGAGCTAAATTAGCTACACAGGACGTGTCCTTCTATTGAAAGTGCTCAAAAAGCTTCAGAGCTTCTATAATAGAGCGTCATGTTTGGACCATCATGTCTTGGTTTCTGGCGCCGGAGGCGCGGCAAGCAGGTTATTGCAAACTCAAAGCGAGACCCCTGATGAAGCGGCTTGGCTCCTAGAGCCCAAATCTTGGAACCTTTGAAAAAACTGGACTGCAGAAGCGCCGGAGGCGCGATCATCAAATCTAAGGCCTCTAGCCTTAAGTCCATGCCCTTCATCGTGCCGAAGCGTCTTAGGTGCGGACCCTCCCAAAGGTGTTGGTCCCTACCCGCCGCCAAAAAGTTCCATTCTCTTTCACTTGCGGCTAAGCGGCTGATGACAACAATGTGTATGTCAAATATTGAGACAAGAAGACTCATCATCAAATCTCGTCCCCTCACATTCTGAGTGATTAGTAGTGTGTCGCCCGCCGCCGTCCGACGGTGAATTAACCGAAATATGAAGAAGCGGCTGTGAGTATCTCTCTCTCTCAGGTGTCGGTAGTGGTAGAGAGGGTCCCCACAAAAAGGTGGGGCACACCGGAGCCAACTGTTGCTCCGGGGGAGGGTGTTGTGTTGAATACACGTCGCACTATCATCAAATGACACATTAATCATATCTCTTGGAAGAAGAAGGAGTCGGGGTCGATAAAAGAGGGTCTCCTCTTGATTGGAGGTGCATCCCTTTGATCCTGGATTCTGGATATGATTGATTGGTTATTTTGAGAGAAGATGAAGAAACAACAGATAGATTTGATGATACCTAGGTGTGAAGAAAACTTCTAATTGAAGGGCACCTTGGACAAGTCTGCTATTCTGTGTCTAGAACTACTTCAAACAACCTCCGAAATTCCAGCAGCTATGCAATTTCGCTCTATTGAACTGAACATTTTTCATCTGGTAGAGCTATTTTTAAGCTTCTTAATCGTGTTTTTTTGAAGATTTCAGCAGTATTTTGAAGAAAATCAGCATTTTGGCGTAATTTTGCAGTTGAAAAGAGTGCTGCGCTGTAAAATCTAGCAAAGATTCTAATTTTCTTCAGAAATCGGCTGGAACCTCTGAAAAGCGACGATTCAGGAGCTCAAAAAGGCTCTATCTGATAAAGTTCGGTAGAGCGTGTTTGAGTATTCACAAAAAACCGAATTTTCGTGGAATTTAGTGTAGATTTCGCTAGAGCGCATTTTCATTCCTCAAGCAGTTCAAAAAAAATTTGCAGCCTGGAAACGTACCAGCCAACCCGGAACAAGCCTACGCTTCTCAGCTCGATCAACTCCAATCAATGGGATTCTCGGATCGTAATAGAAACTTGGCGAATTCCAGCACAGTGGCGATGACATCAGATCTGCCGGTCTACTGGCCGTCGTTTACATGTCGATA
>GL380045.1:2705-16640 GCA_000143925.2 Caenorhabditis brenneri
TTTTCTATGTATTTTCACTGTAAAAAAGTTCTGAGGCCCCCTAAAAGACTGGGGAAGAGAGAGAGAGAGTTCACGGATAAAGTGAGTTTCTCCAGTAGTTTAGGGGGCCCCAGGAATTTTTTACCGTGAAAAAACATGGAGGCCCCTGGTTCGACTCCTCATGGCTCATATCTCGGTTCAGAACGGTTCTTGATTTTTTTACTAAACGGATTCTTCTTTTCTACAAAATTCTGAGCCGATTCCTATATTAAAAACATCAAATTTCGAATAGTGGACTCCCCCTTTAAAGGAGGAGGGAACTCAAAAAACATTTTCTCTGAAAAAACAAATATAAGTACCTCAGGCGGGTTCGAACCGAGGGTCGGACTGACAGATCACCAAAATCGCTACCGACTGCGCTATGCGGCCGGAAAAACGCGCTGTCTATACTTGTCTACAAGAGACTGCCCCCTTTTTTTACCCTCCCTTAAAATTCCCCTACGAATGAGAGTTCCCACCTCCTTTAATATAATTTTGTTTTGATCTTGAAAATAACTAATATAAAGTGAATTAGAAAAAAAAATTCATGAACATCAAGCTCGTGAAACAGGAAAAAAAAGCTTTATTAATTTTGTAAAGTTGTACGCAATTCACCGTTTCTAGAAGTTTTCATGTATTCATAAACTGCGCATTGTTTGCTTATTTGTATAAATACTAAACAAAACTAGCAACCAACTTGTTTTTCGATGAAGTTCCCTTAAATCAATCCTGTGAAAAATGGATTCTTTGAAAGAAGATAACTGTGAAACAATTCATTTTCAAATTATTTCACAAATTCATGAAACTGATAATCGCAACTGAGTCAACTCAAGTTGGTACGACAGTTCATGTAAAATCGAAAAACTTTTAGACCTGGTCTCACATTGCTGCAAGTTGAAGCAGGAACAGTTACTGAAAGGATGGAGAGGCGTACTTCTTGAAGAAGACGCTGTCGAAAGAAAGATTTCAACTTGGAGTAATCTTAAAACTGGTTTACTGTCAATAAATATAAAACATTAAATTCACAGTTCCATAAAATTGATAATTGCACCTTGCTTCACTCATATTCGATTAATTGGATAGTTTTCCTACTGATGCAACCCCTCTAAAGAAAGTTGAAAACCACTGTTACAAACAACACATTTCAGCTGACGAATTTGACAGCAATTTTAATGGCTAGGATATGTTTTCAAAATCCGGTGTCTCAACTCTACAGATTGGTGTGAACCCAACGACAACGGGGTATTATGAATCTCTTGTCGAAACTCGCACTTTTTCTCAGTTTTCTCTGTTTCTGAAACCCTGTACAAGGCTCCGCTTTTCATAACATTCACTGTTTGGCAAGTATCCAATTTCTGAATCTTCATAAAACCAGTCAATTTACCATATTCTTGAGAGATCATTTTATTACATTGAGAACTTCTCATAGCATCTCCAACGCACATTTCAAGGGAGACACCTAAGAACATGTTTGATGGTACATGTTTTTGAACTTTTTTCGGTTATGGTGTTAGTAAAGTGATTTAGGATATAAACTTCATGAATGTCAAGTTCATAAAACAGAAAAAAGAAAAAACATTAACTTGTTTTGGTAACCTGTACACAATTCACCGTTTCTGAAGGTTTTCATAAACACCATGTTTCAGGTGGATGCACTCGCGATGGTTTTCCATGGAAATATAAATTTTAACTATATTTTATTATGAGCCAAGAGCTAAGAGCAACAATATCAATAAATACTCTGCCAATGGGCAGTGTGAATCAGTTCTAAAACTACAACATGCATTTATTTCCAACTTAGGATGATTAGACCTCAAATTGGTTCACAGTTTCATAAAATTGAGATTAAGTCAACTCACGTTGATGGCCTAGTCGCAGACGCAACATCTGAAAGGATGGAGCTGAGTACCTTTTTCGAGAAAAACACTGTCGGGAGAAGAATTAACGGCACTGTTCCAAAATCGGGGACCGTGTATCAAAATCGGAGACCGAAAAATCGGGGACCGAAAAATCGCGGCCCGAAAAATCGGGGACCGAAAAATAGCGGCCCGAAAAATCGGTTACCGAAAAATCGCGGCCCGAAAAATCGGGGACCGAAAAATCGCGGCCCGAAAAATCGGGGACCGAAAAATCGCGGCCCGAAAAATCGGGGACCCAAAAATCGGGGACCGAAAAATCGGAGACCGAAAAATCGGGGACCGAAAAATCGCGGCCCGAAAAATCGGGGACCGAAAAAATACCGAAAAAATACCGAAAAAATACCGAAAATTAAAATTGGGCACCGAAATAGGGTAAGTGATTTCAACGATTTTTTTTTGCAGATTTTTGGATTTTTTCCGATTTTATCACATTTTATGAAGTTATCGAAGTTTTATTATGTAGAAAGAAAAAAAACAAGTGGTTACAAAAAACAACAATGAATTAATTATAACAATATTGTAATCTTCATCCTCCACGTCCTTTTCCATTTCCTTTTCCTCTTCCATTTCCTCTCCAGTTTCCTCTTCCACTTCCTCTCCCGGAGCTTTGAGAGATTTGTGGAAATCTCTGAGGAGAATTCTGCCCAGTCCTTTGGGTGGAATCACTTCTCCGAGCGCCTCCACGACTTCGTGCGATTCTACGACCTCGCGCGCCTCCACGAGTCGAGTCAGGAACAGAAGAAGCTGCTTGGGGAGAGGTGGAAGTACGGCCATCAGATGTAGATGGAACAGCTTGGTCTTGGAAAGTTGTATCGGTTTTCGTTTTCTTTGCTGCTGCGCCGCGGTCGTTGCGCTGACTTCCATGGCGACGTCGAGAATGTACAGTGGATACTAACGGCTTCTTAGTTGGAGGGCGGGGAGAGGTACTTCTGGGGGATTGCCTAGATGGAGTTCTAACTGGAGAGTGAGCAGGAGTACTTCTTGAAGATTGGCTAGATGGACTTCTAGCTGGAGGACGAGGAGAAGTACTTCTCGAAGATTGGCTAGATGGACTTCTAGCTGGAGGGCGAGCAGAAGTATTTCTGGAGGATTGTTTGGATGTTGGAGTTTTTGCTGGACGGCGAGGAGAGGTACTTCCAGGTGATTGTTTAGATGTTGGAGATTTAGCCGGACGGCGAGGGGTGGAACTTCCGGATGGCTGCTTAGATGATGGGTATTCAGCTTCTCCCTCTCCTTCATTCTCTTCTTCATCCTCTTTTTCATCCTCTTCTCCATACTCAGAGCCGTCACCATCCTTGTTCTCTTGGAAATCTTCTTTTTCATTCCAGTCGTGGTCCGAAAAGTTAACTCCGTCATTTGTGAGGCCTGCAGGTTCAGATTCCAAGAAAGAATCCAATTTGGGATGAGGAGTGGAGGAAGAAGAAGAATCATCAGAATCAACATCGGAGGAAGAAGAAGAATCGTCTGAATCATCGAAATCATATGCAGCTTCAATATCTATTCCTCGGCGGAAAGTTTTCATCTCAATGAGCAGGTGGTTCAACAGTTTTTCTTTGTTGTGGTAACGTCTCCACATGTAGTTGAACATGTGACCACCAAGTCGGCCTTCAGGAGTCCCAAATCTAGTTTTTAACGTAGACTTGAGACCATTCCATGTTGCCTCAATTTATTGGGTGTGGACGTTGCGATCAGCGGGGTTTACAAAATTGTATTTATGGTTCACTACCCCGTGACCATAACCATAACGCCTTCCCCAACTCGGTAGACTACTACGACGAGGACTGAACAAACCACAACTCGCACGCATTCGCCAACTCTGTAGTCTACTACGAAGAGGACTGAACAAACCACAACTCCCACGCATTCGCCAACTCAGTGGTCCACTTCGTAGAGCACTAAAAAATCTTTAATTGTTGTTTTCTTTTTTTTTTTTTGTTTTTCTACTGAATTTAAAAAAAAAATAAACATCAACGTCATTTAGGGCATATAAACTTGAGAAAAACAAAGTATTCTGATATAATACTAAAACTAGCAATTCTCGCCTTCGGCTCGAATTGCTAGACGCGGCTTCGCCGCGTAAGAAACACGGCTGCGCCGTGTTTCTCTAATTTTTTTATTACTCGATTTTGAGGGTTTACTGAAAGCGGATTTGAAACCAATAACATGTGAAACAATACACTGAAGATTGAATTAGGCGACTTTAAAAAAACAGCTTTACTTGTTTCAAAATGCATTTGACGGAATGAGAAAAAAAAATTAATAGGCAAAAATACAATAAACTGAGAAAGATACGCACAAATTTTTTCCGAAAATTTAAGAAGAATTCCCAAAATGTTCTGAAAAGAAAAACTATTTTTATTATCATTTTTCTCAACGCCAAATAATTCCAAAAAGGAAAAATGGGGTATAGAATTGAACCATGGTACAGTGATTACCGACCATCTGCGCAACCCACTACACCAATGGTGCACGTCTCATGCGACAGCACAAGGTGTATAGGAGAGTGAGGCGCGTTGCCCTCTGCGTCGTCTGTGAGCGGCTGCCGAGAAAAAATAGAAAACTCGTGCGTATACAGTTGGAAGGGTTTGATCAGGAAATAAAACTAACTTCGCCAAAACTTATCCTATCAAAATTTCGTCTCGGCCATCCATTAGATATCGGTTTGAAATGATGTTTTATCATAAAAACAGAAAAGTTTCAGTAGAAAAATCCGAACTTTTTCGGTCTCGAACGATTCCCTCAGTACTAAATTTTCGTTTTTTGAGTTTTTCGCGAATTTTTTCAACTGAGACCCCACATGAAATTTATACCAATCGATAGAGAATTTTTTCCTCTACAAAAAAGTATGCGAAGGTCCTCGATTTTCCCAAAAAATCTGACCTAAAACCTTGAAAAAAAGAAGTGGAGAAAAAGAGGGGAGAGACGCGTTTTTGAGTCTTTTTTTTTGAGTCTTTCGAATTCCCGAAGGATCGGTGAAATATAGAAGCACATAGACAACATATTCTTTTTCTGGAGCAAAAAATACCCCCAGAAACGAAAATTTAGACTGATACGACTTTCCCAACTCGAGATTTGGGAAGGAAAGTGAAAAAAATACCCAAAAAAAGGTCATTTTTGGTGATTCACTCTTTTATCGTTTTCAAAGCTCAAACTCAATATTTTTAGATGGGGTTTTGACTACGATTTAGAGAATTTTATGCTTAGTCTAAGTTTTGAAGCAGAAGTCAAAATCTCAAAAACTGGCCGAGTTAGAAGCAATAAACCCCGAAACCCTCAGTACTAAGGCGCGCGCTGGAAAGAACACTTTTCGTTCTGGAGCTTATAAATGGGCTCACAGAGCTCCAATCGCAGCCCCTTTTGGTCGCCACCGGCGGCCCCACTTTTCCAATAGGCCCAAAAAAATTCAGAACGAAAGCTCCATTCCGAGCCGAGTTATGAATGCAGTTCTGAGCGTGACGCGTTTGTCGGACAATTTTGTTCAACAAGCCCCGCCCCCCGAAAATCGAAAATTGAGAATCTTCGCATTTATAGGAGTAGGCAGACGAATGAAAACTGAAAATTAATCAAAAACTGATAACAAATATATATGCTAGCAATTCAAAACGTCGGAAACGTTATTTTCTCTCAGAATTACTGAAGACATGGTGTTTTCACCTAGAGCTACTTTTTCAGTAGCATGAACTCCATTGAAACGATGGTACTTCCATTTTAACCAAGGTACCTCTATTTTGTCATGGTACCTCTATTTTGTCATGGTACCTTCAAAAGTAGACAGAACCACATAAATTATACTGTAGCTACTTGTTTTTTTCCTGTCTACACAATAAAACTTCAAATAACGGACATAAAACGTGATAAAATTGTTGAAATCAGTACTCCTATTTCGGTCCCCGATTTCGTTTTTTCGGTCCCCGATTTCGTTTTTTCGGTCCCCGATTTCGTTTTTTCGGTCCCCGATTTTAACACACGGTCCCCGATTTTTGGGTCCCCGATTTTTCGGGCCGCGATTTTTGGGTCCCCGATTTTTCGGGCCGCGATTTTTCGGTCCCCGATTTTTCGGGCCGCGATTTTTCGGTCCCCGATTTTTCGGGCCGCTATTTTTCGGTCCCCGATTTTTCGGGCCGCGATTTTTCGGTCCCCGATTTTTCGGGCCGCTATTTTTCGGTCCCCGATTTTTCGGGCCGCGATTTTTCGGTCCCCGATTTTTCGGTCTCCGATTTTGATACACGGTCCCCGATTTTGGAACAGTGCCGAATTAACACTCTCCTATTTTCAATAATTACGAAAACACTTCATTCGCAGTTTCATAGATTTGATAATTGCAATTATCTTCATTCACTTCCAATGATGTGAATTCACTATATTTTGATTGTAAAACTAATAATGTAAAAATAACTGAAAAACTTGTTTTCATCAAATATCTTACAGTGAACTGTTTTGACAGCAGTTTTAATTTTAGTCCTAACCGAGGCGGTTTCATCTGGGAAGATAAACAAGGGGACTGATTCCGGAGTCTTCTATCATAAGGCTCTCGGTCTCAGAAACTCTCTTCTCTCCGCGTTTCAAGATTTTCTTTGTTAAGCTACAATTGTTTAGAAAACTTGCCGGTCACAAAGAAGCATGTACAAAAATGCCTGCTTCACTAGTTCAAGAAATCATTCGCGTTTCTTCATGTTTTAATATCGCGCCCAGTTGAGAATGTTTACTAAACCAGAACGTCGGTAAATAGTACCTTCAGATGGTGTTCCACTCTAAGCGCTTTTCCCGTTTTACAGGTAATCAGCTTCTTTTATGACTAATTTGAAAAGTTGTAGGTGGCAAACGAATCTCAATGATTTCGCACAAAAACTCATGTTTCACTAGTCCAAGAAATTATCCAATTTTTTTTTTATTTTTCCAATAGATCGGATTTTGAAATTTTCCTGTACCTGTAGTTGCTATCTTGATCAGTTTTGTTTGTTTTTCAATATGAACTTCTCAATGGTGTCTAGAAAACACTTTTTCCACAGTTTCATAAATTTGATAATTTCACCTACATTCACTCATTTCTAATGTGACATCTACCTCTACTAGAAAGCAGAACTCCAAGTTGGAAACCCTCTCGTCAAAAACTGAAGTCAAAAACACCTCAGTGTTTTCATTTCTAATAGTCGTGACTTAACAAAATCACCTGAGAGGTTTCCAAATTCTATCAAATCTCTTTTTTTCGGTACCGTCCTGTAGAATCCTCATCTCTTTGCAATTTATTCAGGGACATTACGTACAGAGCGTCAGTGAATGGAGTCAACATAAAATGCAGATATCAGTTTCATGGAACTGTGAATTTTGGAAATCAAATTATTTGAGAATTATTTCGTATTCTTTTTATCTTATCAATTTTGATAATTTTAACGGTATCTATTCAGTTTATATTTATGTGAGTAGGTTTTTATTTTACAAATTTTCCAATTCTTGTCGATACTCAGTTTTCTAAATTTCATGACAATGTGAGACTTTTTCAGAAAAGCAAGTTTTCAGAAAAATGTGAGCGTCTAGAATCGCAATTTTTCAGAAAAAGCAATGAAACTAAAAGCACTAACACTAATAATACATGTTCAATAAGTAAGTGAATGTGAGCGTCTAGAATCGGTGAAAAAAACTTTGAAAATCCCAAAACAAGAAATTTATTTTTCAAATTCGTTTCATTCATAAAATTTTTTCCAATTAGGTTTTGTAGGCATAAAATGACAAAATATGACGTTTTCTTAACGAATTTACACATTCAGCAAGTCATGATCAATTTAGGATTAGCGAAATGAAAGCTTTTTTAATCCTGCTACGAAAAAATCATTATCTCTTGTCTACGGAGAGAAACGACCAACCAGCCAAATTTAGAACATGCAGCATTTATTGATTTCCGAAAACTGTGAAATATTCAATCCCTAAAGTTCACAGTTCCAAAGATTTGATATACTGAGTAATTATTTGATAAGATTGTATCAGGGCTGTGCGGCAACAAGTTGCCGGTTGCCGAAAGTTGCCGAAATTGTCGAAGTTTGAGTTGCCGAACTGAGTTGCCGAGTCCGGCAACTCCTGTTTCGGCTACAATTTGAAGTTGTCGAAGTTGCCGAAGATTTTTCGGCAACTCGGCAATAATATTAGTACTTTTTTGTTGTGATGAATCTTTGGTGTTCCATCGAATAATATTTTGTAATAAATAACCTGCAATTTTATGGAAATCGTAAATCGAATTCACAGTTTCATGAAGTTGATATTGACACCGATTGTAAGTTTTTATTGCTTAATGACAGAAAAAAAGGTGTAAATACAGTATCTCTGATGAGTTTGAACCTAGGCCCGGTTTTGCTTATCGCGAAAAGCTAACACTTGTCTTCAAGCGTCGGGCTCAAAACATTTCAAGTAAAGTTTCATGTTTCACCTCCATTAAATAGATATTGCCGGAAAATTAAATTCAATATTTCTCACTGCAAAACCACAAAATCATGAACCTCGTAAAGTAGTGAATCTAAAAAATCAGTTACTTTTTGGATTGTTGTGAGCTATTTATTTATCTGAACTTGTACTTTTGTGGGTCACTGTGTGTCAAAATTAGAAGAAGTTACTGAACAGGAATTCGATCAATCATACTACGTATCCGACAGCAGTGTGTACAACAAAACCGAAGGTTTGTTATTATCTTGATGAAACCTTCATTCCTTTTTCAACTTTTTATGTTGCAATAGCTCGTCATTTCTGTTTTTTAACAGGAAACTAGTGGCTTTCTGTTAAAAGTAGGCACAATCGTACTGGATGAATAGTTTAATAACATAAAACACTAGAAACTAATGGAAATTAAATAATGAATTCTCCTAATCATTTTTCATATTTTTCTAAGCATATTGAAACATGCAATTTTTTTGAAGAAATCAAAAAACATTTCTAAAATTTCTACTTTGATCGATTCACACTAAAAATTTCAACCTTGCAAAACACGTATAATCGATATTATTTATCCTGTTTCAAGGAGTTGATACATTTGTTTCATACAGCTTGTAGTCAACAAGAAGATTTGCGCCGCTTCGCGGCTCCAATCTTCTTGCTTCACACGGGCCGGGTGAGTTCGCTTGGGAGAACTTCAGTCACGAAAATGGTGTTTTTGAGAAATTGAAAAATGATGGAAGAAAAATAATAATTCAATTCCGATGGTTGTGATGGTTTCAAATGTGCCAGTTCACGTTAGTTCACAGTTCTTATCTCGCCAGCAAGCCATTTGTGGGCCCTATCTTAGCGCAGAGGTCTCTAGATGTCCAAATGAAAAATGAAAAAGACGGGCATCATCTCGGTAGGATTCTCTTTCGGAATGTTAAAATTTCATAAAAATCGGGCCAGTAGGAGCGTCGCTGGACCCGGAAACGCACACACAGACACACAGAAAGCGGTGATTGTTAATAGTAAAGATGAGTTTCTGAAAAAATAACAGCTTTTCACTTGCGTGTTTTTCTAGGAAACATTTCGTGTTTCAAATGCTCGTCAAATGTTTTTTCCTATGGGGGTTAACAATTCAATGTTTGCTAATCAATTAGTGTTTACTTCTACAACTGACACTATTCCGATGATATACTCCACAGTTACTAAAACAGTAAAACGGATTTTACTGTTTCTGAGAGTTAGTTTCAAGGAAGGAGCGATTATGTTGTGTTCACGAAACGATTGTTCTGTCTACAGTTCGTTATGGATTCAACACGAAAAGTTGAAAAATATTAATATTAATAGCTGCCAGTAGCAGAAGAAAACTATTTCCCAGGATTTATAGTTTCTTATGATTGGTATCCAAACCTTATTTTATTCACTTTTAATTGCTCCCTAATCTGAGTTATACAATTCCGCTAATAAATATAGACCTAACACCTAGAAAGTATAAATTGTGAACTGACTTTTCTGAAAACATCGAGAGAATTACCTAGTGTCCAGTGTCTAACAAAAAAAATCACGTATAATTGTGGACAGTGTCTACCTTGTTCATGACTCTCACAAATCTTTAAGTCAAACGGTTGGTTACTTTGTTCCAGTCATAATTAGCTCTATTTCTTTTATTTCGTACTTGGACGTTCCTGAAGTATTGTTTTTTTTTCTGATGTCCCTCATGCTCCAGTTAAGGTGACCAAGTTAGCTCCAAGAAGTGTGCAATGTCCTTCAGTCTCAGTGAAAATGTGCTCATCGAATCCAATTTGATTGTTGAGACCCAAGGGCAAGATTCTGGAATTTTTAATTCTTAATGTTTTCACAAATCGAAAAAAATTCACTTACGCCTGTTTGTGAAACGTTATTGAAACGGGAAAGTACTCAATCTTGACATCGATCAACATGCCCTTCTATTACAGGTTCACTGCAACTCACGTGCAATCATCCTTATTCACTTTCTTCGGATTGCAAACATACTTTCCACCATCTCCACTCTCTCCAATTCTCACTTTATTCACACAAAACGCCTCTTCCTTCACTTTCGAATAGAAATCCTTGTTATCCATGGTTTTATGTGCTCGATTCATGTGTAGTTTGTGTACGACAAAAATTTAGACACTGAAAAAACTCTGAGAAACAATTGTTCCTTCATTTGAGTAGAATTCCAAGATACAATAGATTGACCATCAGTTTTTTAAAATTCGAACAATTATGCAACCTTATAACATAATGAAATCTGCTCTCATTTTTTCTGAGCTTCCTGCAACAGTTGAATAATTTTTTAATTATAGATAAATACCCTTTTTCAGATGCATTTTTTTCTTTGCTGAAGTCAATGTTTTCCTGTTGCAAGAATGTGATATTTCCGATTGTTTTCTCGCTTTTTTGGTAAAAGCGAACTGTTGCGGAAGTGAAGCGTTGCATTAACTTCCTTAACTTTCACTATCGCATTAATCGAATGCTGAACAGTTTAGAATAAACATGTTCCGACGTGAAGCCCTTTTGTGGCCAAGCTTATCTAATCATTCCATCAATTCCTCCGGTAAGGTCAAACAAAGGGTATAAATAGCTGCCGCAAGGCAGTTCAAATCAGTTCCACTTGCGGCAAAGACAAGCCGTTCGACTCTTCCTCTCCCAACGCCTGCTCGAGGCTCGAGGACCAACCCAAGGATGCTAGAAGGAGGAATCGTCGTGTACTCTTTTTGGTCCAATAAACTGTTATTCAAAAGTGTTGTCTCTTCACTCGCATGCTCACTCTCTTTCTCGACACGAACAAAATATTTGAAAAATTGATAGTAACTTTTGAACTGATAGTTATATGGGTGTTGAAAAATCTTACAAACTCTTATTCATAATTTTTTCATTTTGGAAATCTGTTTTCTACTGCTATTCTGTAGTTCTGTTCTAACTGTACCCAAAGTAATTCCAGATACCGTTCTTATGATAGATAAGAGATAGGTATTTTAGGGTGTACACAAAGTAAGAATTAAGATCACAATGATTCCAAAAAAGAACTATTTCCTAGGATTCACAGTTTCATAGGATTGATATTGACACATATTTTTAATCACTCTCAATAACTTGAATACTGATTTTTCAGATAACATTTGGGAAGTTTTCTAGTGTCCTGTGTCTAGAAAAAAGATCACTTATATTTCTGGCACGTAACTATTCAATCTATGAATTGGAACTCTAACAAATATTTTACCAAAACGACATTAAGATGACAGATTGATAAAAAGTTTTCAGTAGACATGAAAACATGTATCTGAAACATTATTTCTTTTTTTTTTTGAGGAAATCTCAGGTATCAATCAAAAAGTTTGTCTCGATTCGTGTGCATTTTTATCAATTTTGTCATCTAAATCTCATTTTAATCAGCTTGAGAAAATATCTTGGCTTTTGAGTTAAACAGTTGGTCTTTTGGAGCCAGTAGTGATTAGCTATATTTATTTTATTCCGTATTTGGGCTTCCCTGATGTATTTTTTTCCTCTTCTAATGCCCAGTTATATTGAGCTATTCTTTTTCATATCAACGAAGTGCGGTATGATTTGACGGTGAACAGCTTCTTGTTCGGTCAAGAGATACGAAAGCAGTTGACTACATTAACTGTATAAAAAGAAGTTGAGAACCGGAAATCAGTTACTTGAAACTGTCAACTTATACCTTAACCCATCAAATTTCCATCATTCTATTGTTGAACACTCCATTGTTTGGAAAATGCCGTTAAAATTTTCAATACGATCCATCTTGGAAGAAAAATGTTAGCACTTTCGAACAATATTTTCTGCTTCAAGAAATCGATATCATGAAAACTTGTTCACAGGACATATTTTCTCCAATACTTAATAGTTTCTCTCTTTGTGTTCTTTTCTGAGGAAGGAGCAATAATACTCGGCTCGTAGAGGCATTTCCCAAATCCAAAAGAATAATTAGATTTGACACACGCTTCTCAAATAAGAATGTGGAAATCATAAAATTACTGATTTCTAGAAAAATAGTTCAAAAGATTTGCTTTGACTAAGATTTGCTTTGACTAGAAAGTTGACCGTGAATACAGATATTTCTGAAAACATCTAGAGAATTTTTAGTGGCCTGTGTCTAGCAAAAAAGGTCGATTATATTTCTGGACCGTGTCTACCTCATCTATGAAATGGAACTATCACAAATCGTTCGCCAAAACATCCCGGAATCAAGGGTATCAATCAGAACATTTGCCTCGATTCATATTTATTTTTATCAATCCCGTCACATAAATTTCAGTTTCATCAGTTCGAGAAAATATCTTAGTGTTTGAGTCAAATGGTTGGTTTCTTTGTTCCAGTAATAATTAGCTCAATTTGTTTTACTCCGTACTTGGGCGTTTTCAAAGTTTTGTTTTACTTCTGATGTCCAGTATTCCCCAATATAGCTGTTTTTCTTCATATCAACGAGCTGAGAAATGGTTTGACGGAGAGTAGCTTCTCGTTAGTTCTTTTTAATGTTAGAACCCATAACCGGATCAGTGCATAAAGAGAAATCGAGAATCAAATAATTTACTTGAAACAGTAATTTTACACTGAAATTCCCTAATATTTCACCCTTATATTGCTGAACACTTCGCTTTTTCATTGCTTAAAAAATGCTGTTGTCACATTTAATACGAACCACATTGGATTAAAAATTTTATCACTTTTGAAAAATATTTTCTGCTGCAATGAATTGGTATTATGACAACTTCTTCACTAAATGCAGTGCTCTGTAAAATTGACCGAGTTTTGTTCTATGAAGGAAAGAGCAATGATACTATTTTCGTGAAGTCTTGTACCAAAAGAAACATCTCGGTTATCATACAAGAACTCTCACTGTCAGCCCAACGTCAGCTCAACAGTCAGCTCAACAAATACACAAAGTTAAATCAAGTACCAAAAATTAACAACTTGAAACAGTAAACTCACTTTCTTTGAAATTCCATCATCCTATTGTTGGACACGTTGCTTCTTTGACACTTTCAGTACGATCTACAATACTGAGCACCGACCCTTAAATTTTGAAAACTCGCTCTTTGTTCTAATAGTTCACTGGTCCTCCCACAGTCAAGTGACTTTTCGAAACCAAAAAACTATTCAAAATATTTCTTGTTTTTAGATGTTTTGATTTTGTTTTTGAGTTTTCAACTAGCGATTCACCTTTTACTAATTCATGCTTTCTCCGTTTTATGAATTTCATATTGATGGAATCGATTGACCCATTTTTTGATACCGAACAAATTCCAATAAGCTTTCCAGACAAGAAAATGGATTTCAGAAACTCTATTAGTCAATAAATCCAACGAGGTATTCCATATTTCAGAAAAATTAGGTTTCATATAAATTACATTGGATTAAAAATTAATTGAAGGAGCAATTTGTCATCTACAATAATTTCATGAAGATGAAAATTCAGAATTTAAAAAGATGATCCATGCTATTTATCTCTACAAATTCTCTCAACAGATGACAAAGATCTTGCTATTTGCTTTCCTTTTTGGCAGTTTTTGTACTTTTCACTATCTTTAAATAAACGTTGATATTTTTC
>GL380045.1:22200-63281 GCA_000143925.2 Caenorhabditis brenneri
TTTTCAACGGTTTCATTAATTTTAGATCAGTGAAGTCAGTTGTCGTTTTTTCAATTCTTCTCGGTTTCCAAAAAGTTTCTTAGATGTCATGAGTAGAGCTATCAGATACAAAACTTACAAACGCAAAAAAGGAATAAAGTGTGTGCTCTACAATGAATTAACTAAGCTAATAATTCTGAACATAATAAGACGATCCATGCTAGTCATCTGCACAAAATCCAATCAAAGTATCAAAAGAATCAGTCAAACTGGAATCTAAAATTTTTTGCTCTGAAATATAATGTTCATGGAACAGAGTAATCACTTTTCCAGTTTGAATCACTTGTTTATCAATAATTCCCAGTTTCATTAAGCTCATATCCACAAACTGTTTCACATTTTCCAATTCGATTTAGATTTTATTTTTCTAGTTCAATGAATTGTCTCCATCTATTTGCATCTGTTCCCTACAGATGAACTTGTCTTCAGTTTTTGTATCCAACTCCTTACAAGGGTATTCATTTCAGTAGTTAGCTGCTGTTTTTCCAAAAGTTCTGATTTGTTTTTGTTTTTTTCTCAGACTACTTTAACAGCTTTTCTTTTTCTTTTTTTTTCCCACACGATTTCAAAGATTTGTGTGAAATTGTTTCTGTTGCAATCTGTTTTTGTTTATTCTGTCAAATTATCAATACGCAATACGAAAATATCATTCTCTAACCCTGAAAGTTTCTGTTACAAGGATTCGACATCAGTGTATCATCGATTCGCTTGCCAATATCTTTTCACTGTGCTCGAGAGTCGAGACAACCAAAAAACAGCGAATTTTCTAATGTCGCTATTATTATTATGAATCAAGAAAAACATTAAAAAAAAACAATTTTCAGGGTATAAAGTTTCTCTATTACAAGTTTTCTTTTCGAGTGAATTCAAAAGTTATCCAAATGTGGTCTTTTATCAATTTTTCGAGATTTTTCCCGGTTTCTAATTCCACATTTTTTATTTCATGTTAGTTGTTTCATCGGTACCGGTGAATTGTGTACAAACGATGATTCTTTTTTGCTTTTTTCTACTGCTTCTTGAATCCTACTGCTTCTTGAATCTTATATTCTTGGATTTCATATTCTCATTCGGTACAGCTGTGGCGTGCATGGAATGAAATAGAAATAAACTCCTTCGCATTCTCACTCATGTGCTTGTGTTTCCCTTGTTAAAAGTTTTTCCCATTAAGAGTAGTAAGGTATAATGTGGGATTATAGACAAAAAATATAAACAGAGAATGAGGAACAGGAGAATTTTTCAAGAAACTCATGATTAATACCACTCCTAGTTTATAACACATTTCAAATACTGGCTTTAAAAAAAGGTAGGAAAAAGCAAAAAAGAATCATCAGTGGTGTAAAGTTGCACACAATTCACCGGCACCGTTATTTGTTTGTTTAAAATGTTACGTAAGACTATGTGATGTCAAAAACCAAAAGAAACAAGCAATCAAAGTACTTTCTGACGAAACTCTTTTTAAGCAACTCTATAAAAATACTACATAATAGATTTTGGAACTATGAAACAGTTAATTCACAATTATTTTACAGATTCATGAAGCAGATAACTGCAATTGAGTCAACTCACTTCCGTTAAATAGTTGATATTGAATCAAAAGATATTCATACCAAGTTTCCCAGTGTTGCAAATTGACGCAAACACAATGATTGAAATAATGGATATGTGTACATTTGGAGCAGACTCTGTCGGAATCATAATATCAACCTGGAATGATCCCTGATATTGGTTTCCTGTTGATAATTTTGAAAACATTATACTTACAGTTTAGAAATATTGATAATTGCACCTGACTTTACGTATTCTTAATTACCTTGCCGACTTTTTTTCAAACGTAACCCCGTTTAAAAAACTGAAAGGCACTGTTACAAACAAAGCATTTCAGCAAAAGAATTTGGCAGCAATTTTGATGACTATCATATATACTCCAAGTCAGGTGTCTCAAAGCCACAAATTGGTGGGTATTTAGGAATCTCTGTTTCGAAGAAACACACTTTTTCTTAGTTTTTGCTGTTTCTCAAACTCTGTATAAGGTTCCGCTTCTCGAAATTTTCATTTTTCTAAATGAAAATTTCATATGTATCGTATTGATTGGCCCATGTGAAGTCATTTAGGATATGAAGTTCATGCATATCAAGCTCATGAAGTTGTTAAAAATATACGTGGAAATTGAAAAAATTTTGAAACTTTCTTAAATGAGTCTCGAAAATGAAAGCGAAGGTATATATCTGAATACGTATAAGTACCTTATTGACTACGGGGAACCGAATGGTGATGGTCTCCCGAATACGTTTTTCCAAAAATGGGCACTTATTGATTTCACTCGAACCTAACTTTTTCACTTTCTCTGATATATCGGGACGGCTGTGAATGATCGGGTATGGGTCTAATTGACTTTTTTGAAGTCACGTTAATGCACTATCGATTGATCAAAAATGAAGATAGTTATGATGCCTCAAAGTCGCACCACCCATTTTGTCAGGAAAAATACATATGTTATCGTATTTCTGGGGAAACCCCCTATGGGCCGCTAATATTTTGGTTTTGTGTTAGTGAGCCCAAGGGGTGTCTATACCCAAAATATTTAAGGAATCCCCGCGTTTCACCTCGGGTACTTCCGATGTAAGTTATTTCATTTCTGATTTTTCTACAAACTGCTTACAATGTTAGATTGAATGCCAGAATGCTGATAGAAAAATGACGTGCGCTTAAGAACATGACGGGTAAGGCTGAGTAACTATTCGATAAGAATATTCGATAAGAAAAAAAGCCGCCGAGGTAAAAATTTGAATTTGAAGCGATAGTTGCCACTGATTTACTTCCAACGATTGTAAAAACATTTTATTCACAGTTTCATAAAATTGATAATCTTCTCTACCTTCACTCATACCTAGTGGAACATCTTTCTGGTTTTGAAAGCAAAACTGCAAGTGGGACACCCTCTCGTCAAAAACTGAAGAATATGGTTTCATAAAGTACAGTTCAACAACGATTTTGGTAGCGATTTCTGTTATAGACCTGCCGAGGTGGTTCCAGCTAAACATAGACCCGAATATTGACGCCAGAGCTGTCAGTAATGATGGTGGGTGTTTCCTTCTTTTGCTGTTTCCGAAACTCGCTATAAGATTCTGCATCCTTTTTTTCCACTGTGCCACTAGTACTTTTTTTGTAAGATGCCGGTGGCAATCAAATCTCATTGATTTTGCACAAAAAATCATGTTTCATTATTATAAGAAATCATCCAAATGTTTTTTTATTATCAATCTGTCGTGTTTACAGATTTTCCTGTACCAGAAATTGCATATCTCGATCAGCTCCGTTTGTTTTTCAATATCAACTCAAAGTGTCTAGACCCAATTAACAGGAAATCAGCTTCATTAATGTCACAATGACAAGAAGAACACAATAACTGGAGGGGTGTGGGTGGAAATCACGATACATCAGTTTCCTCTTGTCAAAATGAACGATAGAAACTAGATTTTAACATTGGAGGATTACTCCTCCTTCTTATCAGCGAGTTGGGTGATGGTTTGACGGCGGGTGGCTTCACGGTTACGGACTTGGTTCGTCAGCAGATTCTGAAATAGGAAGGCTATGTACTAATTGGAAAGTGAAGTTGGAAATCAAAAATAAGCTATTTGAAACAGTAAATTTACACTCAAATCCATCAAGTTTCCACCATCCTGTTGTTGGACACGTTGCTTCTCGATGGTTTGGAGGGTGGCGTTGACACTTTCGATACGATCCACAATACTGAATACCGACTCTTGCATCTGGTCGACACGGCGGTTCAAGCTGGAATATTTCGAAATTTTTTTGTTTCAAGCACATTGTTTAGGAAGTAAGGATCCAATCTCTCTTCGTTAGGAATTCAATTTGTTAGCGTTCCCCTCGGACTCATAGAAATGTGCTTACTTCGCATAATCCCTATGATTCTCCATATAATGTCTCTTCTGCTCCGTCATCCTTGCCACCTCATCCGCAATATCCTCAGCCATCTTCTCCGGAATATGCTCGGTCATTGTGGTCACATTGAAACGTGTGAACGCCTCGTTGATATCCTTCTCAGCGTATCCAGCACGGTACAACATGATCTTGTAGTCCTCGTAAGTGGCATCCTCTCCAGGAGCATCCGGACGCTTCCCACGTTTGGTTAGGCCACGGACCTTCTGAATTTATACAAATGATTTAGGTGATTTCAGATTTCAGGGTACTGGAACTCACGTTCATGAACCAATCCAATATTCCCTCTCCATCTTTTTTTCTAGCCAGTTCTGCCTTCACTTCAACGTAAGAGTCATTGATGATAGCCAAGAACATATTCAGAAAAATGAAGAAGACAAAGAAGACGTAGGCAATGAAGAAGGCGGGTCCGAAGAATCTATTGCAGCTTTCCAATGCGGAGAAGTTGAAGTCTCCGAGGATAAGACGGAGGAGAGCGAAGGCGGCGTTGTAGAGGTCAGCGATCTGGAATCCAATATAAACGTTAAACTCAATGAACCAAAAAAGAACAGCTTCTTTTACAAAGTTCAGGAAACCGTAATCCGGAAGAAATTGCCCTCCGAAACACAAGCAACCAAACTGAAAATTATCTGATAACTATGAAACATTTCATTCCCAAATTATTTCACAGATTCATGAAACTGATAACTACGACTGAGTCAACCCCAGTTGCTACGGCAATGGAAAGCTTTTCAGGCCAGGTTCCACAGTGCTGCAAGTTGAAGCAGGCACACGGAAAGGATGAAGATTTCAACCTGGAGTAATCTTCAAAACTGTTTTCCTGTCAATTTAAAAAAAAACCTCTAATTCGCAGCTTCATAAAATTGATAACCGCAGCTGGCTTCACTCATTTTCGATAAATATCCCGATTTTTTTTGGCAACATTTTTTTGCTCCTCAAAGAAAAACTGAAAACCACTGTTACAAACAGCACATTTCAGCTAACGAATTTGACAGCGAATTCTCAAAATCCGGTGTCTCAAAGCTACAGATTGGTGTGAACCCAACGAATACATGTGAATCTCTTTGTCGAAACTCGCAGTTTTTCTCAGTTTTAGCTGTTTCAGAAACTCTGTATAAGGTTCCGCTTCTCAGAGTTTTCACTCTTCATCAAATCTTCATTTTTTGAACCTTCATGAAACCAATCTAGTTACCATATCCTGATGGATCTTTAAATTTTTGTTCGGAACTTCTCAAAGCATTTCTGACGCATATTTTGAGGGTGAAAACGGAGAACATGTGCGAGGATACACGTTTTTGAACTCTTTTCTATGATGGTGTTGGTAAAGTGGTTTAGGATATGAATTTCATAATTATCAAATTCATGAAACAGGAAAAGCAGAGAAAGTCTAATAATTATGTGAAGCTGTACACAATTTACCGTTTCTGGAAGCTATGATGTTCTCAATGTATCAGGTGGTTGCACTCTAGCTGCTTTTCTCATGACAATATATTTTACCAAACGTCTGTTTTGTTATGAACCAAGAGAAGCAGTAATATCAATAAAGGCGATGCAAATGGGCAGAGTGAATCAGTTCCAAAACTAAAGCATGTATTCTTCTTCAGCAACTGTAAAATAGTTAGACTTCAGATTATTCCACAGTTTCATAAAGTTGAGATAAGGTCAACTCGCGTTGATGGGCTAGGCGCTCTACATTAGAAATTTGTCCAGACCAGGTTCCACCTTGCTTCAGGTTGAGCAGACGCAGCAACTGAAAGAATGGAGCTGAGTATATTTTTAGAATTATCCTTAACACGGACTTATTTCAATAATTGTGAAAACACTTTATTAACAGTTTCATAGAACTGATAATCGCATCTAGCTTCACTCACTTTCAATGTCGTAATTCCTCCTTTTCTCCTTTTAATTGGAAAACTACAAACAGAAAAAAAAGAGAAATGCGTTTTCATCAAGTATCTTTTAGTAAACAATACTAACAGCTATTTCAATTTTAGTCCTAAGCGAGGCGGTTTCATCTGAGAAGATAGACAAGAGTACTGATTCCGGAGTATTCTATAATAAGACTCTCGGTTTCAAGAACTCTCACTAAGGTTCCGCGTTTCTTGATTTCCATTGTCACGATAACATCGATTTGAAAACTTGCCGGTCACAAAGGATTTTGTAAAAAATGCATGTTTCACTAGTTCAAGAAATCATCCGCGTTTCTTCATTTTTTAATATTGGCCTCAATACATTATTTTTATTGAACAAAAACTTTGGTATACAGCGCCTTTCCAGATTGTATTTCACTTCAAGTCACTCTTTTTCCACAGGTAATCAGCTTTTTTTATGACAAATTTGAAAAAGTTATCGGTGACAATGAAATCTCAATGAATTCGCACTCATGTTTCACTAGTTCAAGAAATTATTTAAATTTTTTCTTGTTTTCAATAAACAAAGTTTTCAAATTCCCCTGTATCAAAAACTGCTTATCTAGACTTGCTCGGTTTGTTTTGCAATATAAGCTCAACGTGTCAAGACCAAATTAACAGAAAATCAGCTTCATTAAGGTCACAATGACAAGAAGAGCACAATAACAGGGGGTGTGTGGGGGAAAGCACGATACATCAGTTTCCTCTTGTCAAAATGAACCATAGAAACTAGATTTTAACATTGGAGGACTACTCCTCCTTCTTATCAGCGAGTTGGGTAATGGTTTGACGGCGGGTGGCTTCACGGTTACGGACTTGGTTCGTCAGGAGATTCTGAAAGAACAGCTGTTGGAAGAGTGCATACAGGAAAGAGTAAATTATGAAACGAGCTATTAGAGATCAATCGAATGAATACAAGAAAATCTAAGATCAAAAATAAGCAAGTTGAAACAGTAAACTTACACTCAAATCCATCAAGTTTCCACCATCCTGTTGTTGGACACGTTGCTTCTCAATGGTTTGAAGGGTAGCGTTGACACTTTCGAT
The DNA here is from genome assembly GCA_000143925.2 of Caenorhabditis brenneri. NCBI lineage: Eukaryota > Metazoa > Nematoda > Chromadorea > Rhabditida > Rhabditidae > Caenorhabditis > Caenorhabditis brenneri. The sequence continues at coordinate 29,157 of GL380045.1, forward strand.
ACGATCCACAATACTGAATACGGACTCTTGCATCTGGTCGACACGGCGGTTCAAACTGGAATATTTCAGATTTTTTTCTGTTTCTAGAGCACCATAAGAAAATTATCTACCTCTAATTTCATTAGTCCTAGGTTTCTATCAACTCACTTCGCATAATCCCTATGATTCTACATATAATGTCTCTTCTGCTCCGTCATCCTGGCAACCTCATCCGCAATATCCTCAGCCATCTTCTCCGGAATATGCTCAGTCATTGTGGTCACATTGAAGCGAGTGAACGCCTCATTGATATCCTTCTCAGCGTATCCAGCACGGTACAACATGATCTTGTAGTCCTCGTAAGTGGCATCCTCTCCAGGGGCATCCGGACGCTTTCCACGTTTGGTCAAGCCACGAACCTTCTGAATTTTTATCAAATTGAATAAGGTGATTCCAAATTTCAGGATACTGGAACTCACATTCATGAACCAATCCAAAATTCCCTCTCCATCTTTCTTTCTAGCCAGTTCTGCCTTCACTTCAACGTACGAGTCGTTGATAATAGCCAAGAACATATTCAGAAGAATGAAGGAGACGAAGAAAACGTAGGCAATGAAGAAGGCGGGTCCGAAGAATCTATTGCAGCTTTCCAAAGCGGAGAAGTTGAAGTCGCCAAGGATGAGACGGAGGAGAGCGAAGGCGGCGTTGTAGAGGTTCGAGTAGTCGGCGATCTGAAACCCACTTGATAGGAATAAAATTAACCAGATTAGAACAGCTTCTTATACAAATTTGAAGAAACTGTAACCAAAAAAAAAGCAAAATCCCACCTGAGTTCCAAAGCACAAGTATCCAAACTGGGCAAAGGCAAAGAAGAAGACCGCAAACATCACAGCGAATCCTCCGATATCCTTAGCCGACCGAGTCAACGTGGAAGACAACTGGGACATTGTCTTATTGACAGAAATGAACTTGAACACCTTCACCCAGGCGATGAACACTACACAAGCCTTGATATTCAAGTACGCGTTTTCCGCAGAGGTTACATCGTCGAATGGGGCGTTTGTTAAGCCGTTTTCAATCACAGAGTTGACACGATTCGTGGCCGTTTTGGTTCGTTTCATGGAGAGGATGATGGTAGCAACTGAGAATCCAAGGAGAGCAACATCCACTAGGTTCCAGAATTCGGTGAGGTAGTGGAGGCGGTGGCGTGAGATGGCGAAAAGCTCCTCGGAGATGAAAAAGAGTACAAATCCACAGAAGATGCCTTCGAAGATGACCATCCGGGTTCCGACGGACGACTGATAGGTCATTAGGTTGTAGGTCATGAGTTTTGGAGTGGTGATGACACCGCCAGATGCCGGGAGTTCGAAGAGGAGTCTGCAAGAGAGGGTTTTCTTGTGATCATCGGAAAAATTCAGGATGTTTTATGGTAAGTTATGGAAACTGTAATATTTTCTGGCCTATATTGTATTGCTTGTATCATAGTTTCCCGGTGCCTAGTTACCCGGAAAACCCCGTACAGGTCTCCGGGAATCGTTCAGTCCCTTACTGGTGTACTCGGGGTCGGTTCCGACGGTTCATGGGACCAGTTACCTTTAATACCTGGCTATGGAGCCCGGCAACCTTTATATTCCCTCCTTCAGGTCAGCTCTAATCCTATACCGAGTGCCTGGACGCTAAATATTTCCCCAAACTCACTTCACAACACAGAACAAATTGATATTTGCATTGTACAATGCAAAATCCACAACGATTGCCCTGGTTCCTCGATCAATCCACCGATTAGCCTTCAAGGTGGCGATTGCTGATTGCGCCTCAGTGGATCCGGAGACAGGAAGACGTTGCACAAAACCACCACCCCCATAGGTAGCGATGGTACCAACGGTTTCATAGTTCTCGAGTTCACTGGAGGTTTCGTAGAGGAATCTGCAAAAATTTACTGTTTTCATATGCTGGTAAAGTTGTGGATTGACGTTTTGTAGCACTCCCTTATTTTCATGATCATGTTATTTACGCATCAACACTTCTATCGGCCACCATGGTCTTATCCTCATACTTCTCTTCATAGTTTGCGAAGCACTCCTTGATTTCCCTTTGAAAACTCTTCATGACGGTACACGAGTCATTGGTGACTTTCAGCATCCGGATACGAGGCTCCCCAAGAAGACGATTCTCGTAGTATATCATGTTCTCGTTGTCCGTCAAATTCGAAAAAAAATCTAAAATTTCAAAACTGAAAAAATCGATACTGACTGATTATTTAACAAGATTTTATTTGGTCGGTTTGAGAATTCCACTTCGAACCGATACTTACCACTGGTTTACTTCCAACGATTGTAAAAACATTATATTCACAGTTTCATAAAGTCGATAATTTCACTTACTATTAGCTTCTCTTATTTCTAGTGAAATGTCGATCTTTTCTTGAAGGGAAAACTGCAAGTGGGCGAGCCTCTCGTCAAAAACTGAAGAATACGGATTTATAAAGTACATTTCATCAAAGAATTCTGACAGCAATTTCAACCGGGGTGTCATTGGCTGGAAGGATAGAACCGAATGTTTCCGGAGTCGTCAGTAGTGGCTGTTTCAAAACAATCTTTTTCACTGCTTCCAAAACTCTTTATAAGACTCCGTGTTTCTTGTCATCCACTGCATTATTTCCGTAAGTTACCGGTGACAATCATGTTTCATTGATTCTGCACGAAACTCATGTTTCACTAGTCCAAGAAGTTATCCAATTTTTTTTCTTTTGTCAATAGATATTTTCAACTCTACCTGGGCCAGAAACTGCTTATCTAGATCAGCTCCGTTTGTTTTTTCAATACAAATTCCGCAAAGAGATTAACAGAAAATCAGCTTCATTAAGGTCACAATGACAAGAAGAACACAATAACTGGAGGGGTGTGGGGGAAAGCACGATACATCAGTTTCCTCTTGTTAAAATGTACCATAGAAACTAGATTTTAACATTGGAGGATCACTCCTCCTTCTTATCAGCGAGTTGGGTGATGGTTTGACGGCGAGTGGCTTCACGGTTACGGACTTGGTTCGTCAGGAGATTCTGAAACATGAAGTCTATGTACTTAGGAGCCTTTATTGGATGAAAATCGTATTCGCGGAAGGAATGCATACAGAAAAGTCTAGAATCCAAAATGAGCTATTTGAAACATTAAACTTACACTCAAATCCATCAAGTTTCCACCATCCTGTTGTTGGACACGTTGCTTCTCAATGGTTTGAAGGGTGGCGTTGACACTTTCGATACGATCCACAATACTGAATACGGACTCTTGCATCTGGTCGACACGGCGGTTCAAACTGGAATATTTCAGATTTTTCTGTTTCTAGAGCATCATTAAACAGGACTCTATGTCTGATTTCATTATTCCTGGATTTTTTTCCTAACTCACTTCGCATAATCCCTATGATTCTCCATATAATGTCTCTTCTGCTCTGTCATCCTGGCCACCTCATCCGCAATATCCTCAGCCATCTTCTCCGGAATATGCTCGGTCATAGTGGTCACATTGAAGCGAGTGAACGCCTCATTGATATCTTTCTCAGCATATCCAGCACGGTACAACATGATCTTGTAGTCCTCGTAAGTGGCATCCTCTCCAGGGGCATCCGGACGCTTTCCACGTTTTGTTAGGCCACGGACCTTCTGAATTGTTATCAGATTGATTATTTTTGGGTCCTGAAACTCACGTTCATGAACCAAAGTTCACACGATTCGTCGCAGTTTTGGTTCGTTTCATGGAGAGGATGATGGTAGCAACTGAGAATCCAAGGAGGGCAACATCCACTAGATTCCAGAATTCAGTGAGATAGTGGAGGCGGTGACGTCCGATGGCGAAGAGCTCCTCGAAGATGAAAAAGAGGAAAAATCCACAGAAGGTACTTTTGAGGAGCTGAGATTCAGTGAATTAGGATAACGTCCAACAATTAGGAAAAAATTAACCCTCAAATTATTTCCCAAATTGATGGAACTGATATCCGCAACTGAATCAACACAAGTTAGTTCTACAGTAAAATCAAAAAAATTTCAGACCAGGTTCCACAGAGTGAAAACAAAGGTTGCGAATTGAAGCAGGCACAATAAATGTAAGGATGGAGCTGAGTAATTCTTGACGAAAACGCTGTTGAGTGATAGATTTCAATCTGAGATTATCATCAACACTGATTTACTTCCAATACATATAAATTATTTTATATTCACAGTTTCATAAAGTTGATATTCGCACCTGTCTTCACTTATTCTTAATTAATTACTAGTCTTCTTTTTTAATGCAACCCCTTTTAGAAAACTGAAAACCACTGTCACCAACAACTCATTTCAGTGAACAGTTATGACAGCAAATTTAATGGTTGGTGAGTACATTCCAAGTCCGGTGTCTGGTTTGACGGCGGGTGGCTTCACGGTTACGGACTTGGTTCGTCAGGAGATTCTGAAATCGAAGCGATACATGTAACGAGTACAGGAAGGTCTAAGATCAAAAATGAGCTTTTTGAAGCAGTAAACTTACACTCAAATCCATCAAGTTCCCACTATCCTGTTGTTGGACACGTTGCTTTTCAATGGTTTGGAGGGTGGCGTTGACACTTTCGATGCGATCCTCAATACTGAATACGGACTCTTGCATCTGGTCGACACGGCGGTTCAAGCTGGAATTTTCAGATTTTTTTTCTGTTTCAAGCACATTGTTTAGGAAGCCTCTATTTCTAATTTCATCAATCTTCCGTTATCACTAACTCACTTCGCATAATCCCTATGATTCTCCATATAATGTCTCTTCTGCTCCGTCATCCTGGACACCTCATCTGCTATATCCTCAGCCATCTTCTCCGGAATATGCTCGGTCATTGTGGTCACCCTGAAGCGAGTGAACGCACGGTATAACATGAATGTTTTCAGAAGAATGAAGGAGACAAAGAAGACGTAGGCGATGAAGAAGGCGGGTCCGAAGAATCTATTGCAGCTTTCCAAGGCGGAGAAGTTGAAGTCACAGAGAATAAGACGGAGGAGAGAAAAGGCGACGTTGTAGAGGTTGGAGTAGTCCACGATCTTAAGACTCATTATCTGAGAAACTCGAGCAACAGTGTTCACAAAAAACCAAGCTTGACCGATTGGTCTGATATTATATGTACATATACTATGGCATGTCCTTATTCCAAAAATCAACATTTGGTCTGACTCCGCCCCCTCGATCAAGAGAAAAATCGATAATTGATCGATTTTGAAAAATTTTTCCTGTAGGAGATAGAGCTCTTATTCAACCGGAAATGAATTCCTGGCATCTTTTTGAGCATTTTTCATGTTCACATCAAATTTTTATCACCACCCCTTCCTAGTGAAATGTTGGGTCAAAAGTGAAAATTTGTGATTTTTGGACGAAAATTAATTTTTTCGGTATCAGTGGTACGCGACCCGTGAAATTTCATTATTGCATAATAATCTACGCACAATTTAGGTCCGGATCCGACATTTTCGGAGAATATATGCCGTATCCTAAGGGGTGCTCTATATCAAAGTTTATGAAAAAATCCTGAAAATCCATGTGTACCTACCCATGATAAAAAAGTCAAAGTCACGGATTTGGCCTATATTTCATATTTGGGTAGTCCTAAGTCTAATTGAACTGCTCGCAACTTCATCTCCTATCGTTTTTGCTCATTTGGTGTAACCTTGAATATTTGTGGCTTCAAAAAACTTTGAAAACCTATAACTCTGTCAATTTTCGACTAAATTGGCTGGTCGATAGCTCAAAATGCTTCAAATAGCCCAAATTAAAAAATAAAGTTGTTCAACTGGAGCATCGTGTCAATAAATTGCGAAAGTGTTCATGATTTTCATGTATGTACTCCGCAAAAACATTCTTCGTCATGAATGATTACTATTCAGGAACACTAAAACTAGTCACTACATTTTGCGGTTTTCAAATACTCAAGAAAACGGTTTCATGAAATACATTTCAGCAAACATATTCGACAGCGATATTAATAAATGGCTCGACATCACCAGGTCCTGTATCTCGAAGCTGAAAACTAGGGTGGATTCAAAGAAAAAAAGCTATTATGTGACTTTCCGGGACTAGAATTCTTATTTGGGGCGATCTCCAACACTGACTTACTTTCAATCATTGTTAATGAATTATATTCAATGTTTCATGAAATTGATAGTTTAACTTAGCTCCTCATTTCGATAGTTTGGTTAAATTTAAAGATACAATTTTTATACGTAGAAAACCCTTTTACAAACTGAAGAATACGGTTTTATAAAGCACGCTTGTGCAAACATTTTTGACAGCAATTTTAATTTCCCATCTGGTCAATGTGGTTTCAGTTTCGATAAACCCATCTTCTTTCTCTTTTTTTTCCGCTATAGCTAAAGTTTTTTCCGCTGCTCTTCTCTTTTTCCGCTAAAAAAATACTATTATTTCCTTAAGTTACCAGTGACAATACAATCTCATCGATTTCGCACAAAAACTTATGTTTCACTATTTCGAGAAATTATCCAAGTTTTTACTTATTATCAATCAGTTTTTACAGATTTTCCTGTAGCAGAAACTGCTCATCTAGATTTTCCTGTTTGTTTTTCAATATGAATTCCACAATTAATGACTCAACCAAAAAACTGCTCATCTAGATTTGCTCCATTCGTTTTTGAATCTTTCCATCAAACGATACTTGGTCAATTAACAGTAAATCAGCTTCATTAAGGTCACAATGACAAGAAGAACACAATAACTGGGGGTGTGTGGGGGAAAGCACGATACATCAGTTTCCTCTTGTCAAAATGAACAATAGAAACTAGATTTTAACATTGGAGAATTACTCCTCCTTCTTATCAGCGAGTTGGGTGATGGTTTGACGGCGGGTGGCTTCACGGTTACGGACTTGGTTGGTCAGGAGATTCTGTAATATGTCGTCATGAATTTTGAATGCAAACAAAAAAGGTTCAGGATCCAAAATGAACTACTTGAAGCAGTAAACTTACACTCAAATCCATCAAGTTTCCACCATCCTGTTGTTGGACACGTTGCTTCTCAATGGTTTGGAGGGTGGCGTTGACACTTTCGATACGATCCACAATACTGAACACCGACTCTTGCATCTGGTCGACACGGCGGTTCAAGCTGGAATTTTCAGATTTTTACTGTTTCTAGAGCATCATTGAAGTAGTCTTTATCTTTAATTTCGATATTTCCTCGTCTCTTTTTAACTCACTTTACATAATCCCTATGGTTCTCCATATAATGTCTCTTCTGCTCCGTCATCCTGGCCACCTCATCCGCAATATCCTCAGCCATCTTCTCCGGAATATGCTCGGTTATAGTGGTTACATTGAAACGGGTGAACGCCTCGTTGATAACCTTCTCAGCGTATCCAGCACGGTACAACATGATCTTGTAGTCTTCGTAAGTGGCATCCTCTCCAGGGGCTCCTGGACGCTTGCCATGTTTGGTGAGGAGCATTACTCCTTGTTCTTATCAGCGAGCAGCGTAATGACTCGACCGTAATTGTCTTCCCGCTAACGGACTTGGTGGGTCAGAAGATTCTGAGAAAATGAAAGAGCGATCGAATGGATACAGGTGAGTCTAGGATCAAAAATCAGTTATGTAAGTTTTCATTTTGTCGGTACGAGAATTTCAACTTGCAACAATCCTTAACACTGATTTATCTACAACACTTATAAAAACATTATGTTCACACTTTCATGAAATTGATAATTTGACTTAGATTCTTATTTTAAAAGTATGGCTGAATTAAATAAAATAATTTTAAATGTGTAAAGCCCTTTTAGAAACTGAAGAATGCGGTTTTAATAAGCACACTTCAGAAAGCATTTTCACAGCAATTTTAATTTCACATCTGCTGAATGTGGTTTCAGTTGGGATGAACCAATGACTACTAATGCCGGAGCTGTCGGTCATGGAGTTGGGTGTTCCCTTCTTTTACTCTTTCCGAGACTCTCTTTAAGATTCTGCGTTCTTTTCTTCCACTACACTAATTATATTGGTAAGATACCGGTGACAATCAAATCTCATTGATTTTGCACAAAAACTCATGTTTCACTAGTTTAAGAAATTATCTGCAGTTTTCCTATTTTTAATGTCTTCAAATTTGACTGTGCCAGAAACTGTTTATCTAATTTGCCCTGTATGTTTTTCATTATAAATTCCACCGATGGAACTGGCTCAATTAACAGGCAACTAGCTTCATTAAGGTCATAATGACAAGAAGAACACAATAACTGGGGGGATGTGTAGGGAAAGCACGATACATCAGTTTCCTCTTGTCAAAATGTACCATCGAAACTAGATTTTAACATTGGAGGATTACTCCTCCTTCTTATCAGCGAGTTGGGTGATGGTTTGACGGCGGGTGGCTTCACCGTTACGGACTTGGTTCGTCAGCAGATTCTAGAAACAAAGAGATGGCAGGAATGCATACAGGAAATTCTAGAATCGAAAATGAGCTACTTGAAACAGTAAACTCACACTCAAATCCATCAAGTTTCCACCATCCTGTTGTTGGACACGTTGCTTCTCAATGGTTTGGAGGGTGGCGTTGACACTTTCGATGCGATCCACAATACTGAACACCGACTCTTGCATCTGGTCGACACGGCGGTTCAAGCTGGAATATTTCAGGATTTTTTTCTGTTTCTAGATCATCATTAAACAATGCTATGACTAATTTCATTACTGTTCGGTAGATATTTACTCACTTCGCATAATCCCTATGATTCTCCATATAATGTCTCTTCTGCTCCGTCATCCTTGCCACCTCATCCGCAATATCCTCAGCCATCTTCTCCGGAATATGCTCGGTCATTGTGGTCACATTGAAGCGAGTGAACGCTTCGTTGATATCCTTCTCAGCGTATCCAGCACGGTACAACATGATCTTGTAGTCCTCGTAAGTGGCATCCTCTCCGGGGGCATCTGGACGCTTTCCACGCTTGGTTAGGCCACGAACCTTCTGAATTTTTATCAAATTGATTTGGGTAAATGGATTTCGGGGTACTGGAACTCACGTTCATGAACCAGTCCAAAATTCCCTCTCCGTCTTTCTTTCTAGCCAGTTCTGCTTTCACTTCAACGTAGGAATCATTGATGATAGCCAGGAACATATTCAGAAGAATGAAGGAGACAAAGAAGACGTAGGCGATGAAGAAGGAATCTATTGCAGCTTTCCAAAGCGGAAAAGTTGAAGTCACCAAGGATAAGATGGAGGAGAGCGAAGGCGGCGTTGTAGAGGTTGGAGTAGTCGGCAATCTGCAAAGCACATCATAGGAATAATGAACCAGAATGGAACACTTCTTATACTAAATTCAAGAAACTGTAACCCAGAAAAAAAAATCAAAATCCCACCGTCCGATGGCGTCCGATGGCGAAGAGTTCTTCGAAGATGAAAAAGAGGACAAAGCCACAGAAGGTACCTTTGAGTAGCTGAGATTCAGTGAATTGGGATAACGTCCAACAAGTGAGAAATGTCCAACAATTAGGAAAAAGTTAACTCTCAAATTATTTCACAAATTGATGAAACTGATATCCGCAACTGAATAAACACAAGTTAGTACGACAGTAAAATCAAAAAAATTTCAGACCAGGCTCCACAGATTGAAAACACAGGTTGCGAATTGAAGCAGGAAATCTCACGGTGTGTGTTTGTGGTCCACCAAGATAAAGGAACTGAGAATACAATAACTGTAAGGATGGAGCTGAGTACTTCTTGACGAAAACGCTGTTGAGTGATAGATTTCAATCTGAGATGATCATCAACACTGATTTACTTCCAATACATATAAAAACATTACATTCACAGTTTCATAAAATTGATAATCGCACCTGTCTTCACTTATTCTTAATTAATTACTAGTCTTATTTTCTAATGCAACCCCGTTTAAAAAAATTGAAAACCACTGTTACTACAAACAACTCATTTCAGTGAACAGTTTTGACAGCAAGTTTAATGGTTGGTGAGTACTTTCCAATTTCGGTGTCTGATAGCTGCAAAGTGGTGTGCGATCAACAAATTCTGGCTATAATGGGTATCTGTGTGAAAACTCTAACTTTTTCTTAGTTTTAGCTGTTTCTGAAAGTCTATATAAGATTCCGCTGCTCATAAGTTTCACTTCCCCACGCATATTGTATCGATTGGCCCATGTCAAGTCATTTAGGATATGAAGTTCATGAAACAGGAAAGAAAAAAAAACATCTATTAGTTTTGTGAAGCTTCACACTACTTACCGTTTCTGAAAGTGTTCATATACTCAATTTTTTAGGAGGTTGCACTCTCGCTGTTCTGCTCATGACAAAAAAATTTTCCAGGCCTCTATATTGTTATAAGCCAAGAGTCAAGGGCAATAATATCAGTAAAGGATCTGTCATTGGGCAGTGTGAATCAATTCTAAAACTATAGCATGCATTGTTTTACAGCTATAAGATAGTTAGACCTCGAATTATTTCACACTTTCATAAAATTGAGATAACGTCAAATTACGTTGATGGGCTAATCGCTGTACTTTCAAAAGATGTTGAGACCAGGTTCCACCTTGCTGCAAAGTGATGCAGACGCAATAACTCAAAGGATGAAGCTGAGTTTATGTTTACAGTAATTCTTAACATGGTTTCACTTTTCATAATTGTGAAAACACTTCATTCACAGTTTCCCAGAACTGATAATCGCACCTAGCTTCCCTCACTTTCAATAGAAGAGACAATTTCATACCTTTTGATAACATAACTTCAAATGGAGAAAAAACTGGAAAATGCGTTTCCATCAAATATCTTTCTGTGAACGATTCCGACAGCAATTTTTATTTTGATCCTAGCCGAGGCGGTTTCATCTGGGAAGATAGACCCGAATACTCAACCCGAAGTTTCTCATGATAAGGCGCTCGGTTTCAAGAACTCTCACTAAGTCTCCGCGTTTCTCGAATTTGATAGCCAAGATATTTTTTTAGAAAACTTGGCGGTGATAAAGAAGTTCGTACAAAATCTCATGTTTCACTAGTTCAAGAAACCATCCATGTTTCTTTATGTTTCGATGTCGAATTCACTTTTTCCCTAACTGAAACCAGAAACTTGGTAAATAGCACAATTTGAATTGCTTTTTTGCTTTCAAGCTTTTCCCCATATCACATGTAATCAGCTTCATTCATGACTAATTTGAAAACGTTTTTGGTGACGATGTAATCTCAATGATTCCGCACAAAAACTCATGTTTCACTAATTCAAGAAAATATCCAATTTTGTTTCTTTTTTTATTAGATTGATGCTTAAAATTTTCCTGTACCAGAAACTGCTTATCTAGACTTGCTCGGTTTGTTTTGCAATATTTATAGCTTATAAGCTCAACGTGTCAAGACCTAATTAACAGGAAACTAGCTTCATTAAGGTCACAATGACAAGAAGAACACAATAACTGGGTGTGGGGGGAAAGCACGATACATCAGTTTCCTCTTGTCAAAATGAACAATAGAAACTAGATTTTAACATTGGAGAATTACTCCTCCTTCTTATCAGCGAGTTGCGTGATGGTTTGACGGCGGGTGGCTTCACGGTTACGGACTTGGTTCGTCAGGAGGTTCTGAAAAAAAAGTGGTAGAAAGACTGCATGCAGGAAAGTCCAGAATCGAAAATGTACTAGTTGAAACCGTAAACTTACACTCAAATCCATCAAGTTTCCACCATCCTGTTGTTGAACACGTTGCTTCTCAATGGTTTGGAGGGTGGCGTTGACACTTTCGATGCGATCCACAATACTGAACACTGACTCTTGCATCTGGTCGACACGACGGTTCAAGCTGGAATATTTCAGATTTTTTTCTGTTTCAAGAACATTGTTCAAGAAGTTAGGACCCAATCTTTGTGTTCATAGGAATGTGCTTACTTCGCATAATCCCTATGATTCTCCATATAATGTCTCTTCTGCTCCGTCATCCTGGCCACCTCATCTGCAATATCCTCAGCCATCTTCTCCGGAATATGCTCGGTCATTGTGGTCACATTGAAACGTGTGAACGCCTCGTTGATGTCCTTCTCAGCATATCCAGCACGGTACATCATGATCTTGTAGTCCTCATAAGTGGCATCCTCCCCAGGGGCGTCCGGACGCTTTCCACGTTTTGTCAGGCCACGGACCTTCTGAATTTTCATCAATTTGGCTTAGCTGATTTCAGATTTCGGGGTAACAAAACTTACATTCATGAACCAATCCAAGATTCCCTCGCCATCCTTCTTTCTAGCCAGTTCTGCTTTCACTTCAACGTAGGAGTCATTGATGATAGCTAAAAACATATTGAGAAGAATGAAGGAGACAAAGAAGACGTAGGCGATGAAGAAGGCGGGTCCGAAGAATCTATTGCAGCTTTCCAAAGCGGAGAAGTTGAAGTCACCAAGGATAAGACGGAGGAGAGCGAAGGCGGCGTTGTAGAGGTTGGAATAATCGGCGATCTACAATTAGATGGATGAATGGTCCAAAATAATACAACCGCTTCTATAGAGTCAAGGAAACCGTAACCCAAAAAAAAGCAAAACCCACCTGAGTTCCAAAGCACAAGTATCCAAACTGCGCAAAGGCAAAAAAGAACACCGCAAACATCACGGCAAATCCTCCGATATCCTTAGCCGATCGGGTCAACGTTGAAGACAACTGGGACATTGTCTTGTTCACCGAAATGAACTTAAACACCTTCACCCAGTCTCTACTTTAATGATGACAGTATGAAAAGTAAAAAAAGAAAGGAACTTTTTTGTAGAGTTTTACACAATTTACCGTTTTTAGCAGTGTTTATCCAGCCACTCAGTGAACATTTGTTGTTTGTCGGAATGAGTTACTCTTTATTGTCAACAACTGAGTGGAAAGATCAATAAGCCAATTCCAGCACATGCTATTTCTATTGATTTCCAATAACTGTAAAAAAATTGATCATCAACGTTCACAATTGAAAAAGTTTGATATCCGCGCCAAAGTTAGTTCTCTTCTGGTTATAAAACTTTTAACAAACAGCTCAGATTGAATCCCAGAATGCTTTCAGAAAAATGATGTGCACTCAATAACTGGAACGACAAGGCTGACTAATTATTTTATAAGATTGTATTTTGTCGAGAAAAGAATTTCAATCTGGAGTGATCCTTAACACTGATTTGCTTCCAATCGTCAAATTGTTAACAGTTTCATAAAATTGATAATTTCACCTAGCTATATTCATTTGAAATAGGACATCAACTTTTATTGAACAGCAGAACAAAAAAGGGAAAACCCACTCGTCATAAAAATCCAGTTTCATAAAGGACATTTCAGCAAAAAATTTTGACAGCGAAGATCACTGTAGACTTATCTGAAGGGGTTTCAGTTAGAAAGGTAGACCTTAGCACTGATTCTGAAGCAGTTTGGAATCGGCCTGACCGTTTCAAAGCTATTATTTTCACTGTTCACAAAACCTTCTTTAATAGTGTGCGTTTCTTGTCTTCCTCTACGCAACTCCCATTCTTTTTGTAAGTTACCTGTGACAATCAAATCTCGATTTTGCACAAAAAATAATGTTTCATTAGTCCAAGAAATTATTTAATTTTTTTTCTTGATTTCAATAGATCGCTCCTTCAGATTTGACTGTGCCAAAAGCTGCTTATCTAGATTATCCCTGTTTGTTTTTCAATTTTTTCAAGGCTTATCGATGTTATCCTCACTGTACCAGAACCTCGGTATATAGTACCGTTTAGATTTTTTATAGAATACGAATTCTAGGCACAATTAACAGGAAATTAGCTTCATTACGGTCACAATGACAAGAAGAACACAATAACTGGGGGTGGGTGTGGGGAAAGCACGATACATCAGTTTCCTCTTGTCAAAATGAACCATAGAAACTAGATTTTAACATTGGAGGATTACTCCTCCTTCTTATCAGCGAGTTGGGTGATGGTTTGACGGCGGGGGGCTTCACGGTTACGGACTTGGTTCGTCAGAAGATTCTAAAATCACAATGCTAGAAGGAATGCATACAGAAAAATTAGAATCCAAAATGAGCTAGTTGAAACAGTAAACTTACACTCAAATCCATCAAGTTTCCACCATCCTGTTGTTGGACACGTTGCTTCTCAATGGTTTGGAGGGTGGCGTTGACACTTTCGATACGATCCACAATACTGAATACGGACTCTTGTATCTGGTCGACACGGCGGTTCAAGCTAGAAAATTTCAGATTTTTTTTGTTTCTGGAGCATCATTGAAATAGTCTCTATATTCAATTTTGATATTTTCTTATCTCTTTTTAACTCACTTCGCATAATCCCTATGATTCTCCATATAATGTCTCTTCTGCTCCGTCATCCTTGCAACCTCATCCGCAATATCTTCAGCCATCTTCTCCGGAATATGCTCGGTCATTGTGGTCACATTGAAACGAGTGAACGCTTCGTTGATATCCTTCTCAGCATATCCAGCACGGTACAACATGATCTTGTAGTCCTCATAGGTGGCATCCTCTCCAGGGGCATCCGGACGCTTTCCACGTTTTGTTAGCCCACGGACCTTCTGAATTTTTATCAAATTGATTTAGATGAATTCAGATCTCAGGGTCCTGGAACTTACATTCATAAACCAATCCAAAATTCCCTCTCCATCCTTCTTCCTAGCCAGTTCTGCCTTCACTTCAACGTAGGAGTCATTGATGATAGCCAAGAACATATTCAGAAGGATGAAGGAGACGAAGAAGACGTAGGCAATGAAGAAGGCCGGTCCGAAGAATCTATTGCAGTTTTCCAGGGCGGAGAAATTGAAGTCACCAAGGATAAGACGGAGAAGAGCGAAGGCGGCGTTGTAGAGGTTGGAGTAGTCGGCGATCTGCAAAACACATCATAGGAATAATGAACCAGAATGGAACAGTTTTTTATACAGACTTCAGGAAACCGTAACCAAAAAAAAAAACAAAACCCCACCTGAGTTCCAAAGCACAAATATCCAAACTGGGCAAAGGCGAAGAAGAACACCGCAAACATCACAGCAAATCCTCCAATATCCTTAGCCGACCGAGTCAATGTGGATGACAACTGGGACATTGTCTTATTGACCGAAATGAACTTGAACACCTTCACCCAGGCGATGAACACTACACAAGCCTTGATATTCAAGTACGCGTTTTCCGCAGAGGTTACATCGTCGAATGGGGCGTTCGTTAAGCCGTTTTCAATCACAGAGTTGACACGATTGGTGGCAGTTTTTGTTCGTTTCATGGAGAGGATGATGGTGGCAACTGAGATTCTACAAACTATTCTTCAAACTGAACTCATGTATAGGGATACGTTGAAAATTTTTTTTCGAGTTTTCTGGAGTTTGGATATAAGCGATCTGCTGACTGTTTAGTGTATGTGGGTAGCTTACTCAAGGGTCCTGCTCTCTTCTAAATTAATAAAAACATATGGTCAAAATTCCCTTCGCTCCTCCTTTAAGTTGTACGAAGTTTACCGTTTCTAGAAGTTTACATGGATTTAATAAGTGAGCAATTGTTGTTTTTGTACAAACAAATTTTGTGAAATTATGTAATGTGAAGAACCAAAGACACTAGCAATCGAAGAACTTTTCGATGAAAACACTTTGAATCAATTATGTAAAAAACATGACACTTGAATAACTGTGGAACGATTCATTCCTTGTCGAAATGAACCATAGAAACTAGATTTTAACATTGGAGGATTACTCCTAGTTCTTATCAGCGAGTTGGGTGATGGTTTGACGGCGGGTGGCTTCACGGTTACGGACTTGGTTCGTCAGGAGATTCTGAAATACACTGGTTATTAATTGGAACGGGAAGTTCATAATCAAAAATGAGCTACTTGAAACGGTAAACTGACACTCAAATCCACCAAGTTCCCACCATCCTGTTGTTGGACACGTTGCGTATCAATAGTTTGTTTGTAGGTACCATTAACACAGATTGAAAGGGACAAACTGATGGATAACCGGAAAGTTTCGGATATCCGTTTCGGTTCTAGTAAACATTTACTGTGACTCGAGAGTTCACAGTTTCATAAAACTGATATCGGCAGCTAGTTCCACTTATTTTCAATAAGTTATTTTCGTTATCTGTAAAGTATAAAACCTTTTTTGTTTAATTTTTTGCTTTCCGATTTCAGATTTTTTTTTTGGATGTTTAGACAAAAATTACCGAAGCACTTTGACAATATCCTTGATCCCGTTAACACACTTTTCTGAGCCTATTGTAGCAGTAAAATAAATCTCGAACATTGATAAATTTTCAAAACATTTTCTGTTACACCTAAATACTATTCGTCGGCTCAAAGCCTAGCAATCCAATCATCTTTGACTAAGTTCTACTGCTGCGAGAATTTCATGCCACAAAATCACCGATACTTATGTTTATAGTGATTTTAGTTGAATCTTTTTAATTTCAGGTTTGTTGAAAAAAATAATTCCGGATATGATAAAAGTTATGGTGCAGATAGGTGCGGCTATCAGTTTTATGAAACTGTGAAATAATTCGGGAATCAATCATTTCATGGTTATTGCAAATTAATGATTACTATTTTAACAGAACTGATTGGAAGGGTCTTCATTGGGAAGCAATATGATTTCTTCTGCCTCTTGATCCTGAAAAATACAGCGTGCTGTGACACATCCAATAAAGCAGCAAATTTTCCTCTGAAAAAGCACATGAAAACTTTCAGAAACGGTAAATTTTGCATACTGTTTCATGAATTCAATGATTGGAGGTTTCAAATTTCAAATCGGTTATGCTTACATACGATCAAACCAAGAGAATATGCTTTCTCTCACTGTCCTTGGAGTTTTTCCTTATAAAAAGTGTGCAGGTATGGTTAACTTGAATGAGGAACCACCAGAGAAATGGTAACTGAACTGATTTTATGAAGGTTCAGAAAAAGAGTTACTCGAGTAGTAAGCCAAAAATATACAAACCGAGAATGAGAACCAGGATTATCTTCCAAAAACATGTTATTCCGGTCCAATTTTTGTAACGAAAAAAAAACCAGGGTTGACAATGTTGCTCCCTCATATCTGCACCATAACTTTCATCACGTCCGGATAACTTTTTTTCTATAAAAGCAGCCTGTAATTAAAAATATTCAACTAAAATCACTATTAACAACATCGGTGATTTTGTAATATGAAATCCTCGCAGCAGTTGAACTTAGTCAAGAATAATTGAATCGCTAGACTTTGAGCCGACAAATAGTATTTAGGTGTAACAGAAAATGTTTTGAAACTTTATCAATGTTCGAGATATTATTTCACTGTAGCAATAGGCTCACAAACGTGAGTTAACGGGTTGAAAGTGTTCGACTCGTTGATTTTATAGTTTTTGTTCAAACGGAAACAAATCTGAAGTGGGAGAGCAACAAATTGAACGAAGAGGTTTGAAATTTTGCCGGAAACTAAAGCCGATTGAGAATGAGTGGAACTACCTGCGGATATCAGTTTTATGAAACTGAGAACTGTTGAGTTTCTGTGAATGCTTACTAGAACCGGAATAGATAGCCGAAACTTCCGAGAGAGTTATCCACCTCTGCTCTGTGTCAAAGCTACTCTTCAAATCATTAAGAAGCAACGTGTCCAACAACATAATGGTGGAAATTTGATGGATTTGAGTGTAAGTTTACAGTTTCAAGTAGCTCATGTTTGATTTCAAAATTCCCTGCTTACATTCATGCTTCATATTTTAGAATCTCCTGACGAACCAAGTCCGTAACCGTGAAGCCCCCCGCCGTCAAACCATCACCCAACTCGCTGATAAGAAGGAGGAGTAATCCTCCAATGTTAAAATCTAGTTTCTATGGTTCATTTTGACAAGAGGAAACTGATGTATCGTGCTTTCCCCCACACACCCCCAGTTATTGTGTTCTTCTTGTCATTGTGACCTTAATGAAGCTGATTTACTGTTAATTGAGCCAGTTCCATCAGTGGAATTCATATTGAAAAAAAAACAGGGAAAATCTAGATAAGCAGTTTTTGGTACAGGACAATTCCATATTCTGATTTATTGAAAAAAGAAAAAAAATTGGGTAATTTCTTGGACTAGTGGAACATTAGTTTTTGGTCGAAATTGATTGTCACCTGAAACTTTATCAAAACTAGACATAAAAGAAGTTGATTACCTGTAAAATGAGAAAAGAGTGACTTGAAGTGAATCACAATCTGGAACGGTACTGCATACCAAGGTTCTTGTTCAATAAACAAAGTGAATTGAGAGAGATATTGAAACATCAAGAAAAGCGGATGATTTCTCGAACTTGTGAAACATGCATTTTGTACAAACTTCTTTGTCATCGGCAAAGTTATCTAGGCAATGGTATCTGAGCAATGAAAATCAAGAAACGCGGAGCCTTAATGAGAGTTTCAGAAACCGAGCGCCCTATCAAAAGAGGAATCAGCATTCAGGTCTATCTTCTCAAATGACACCGCCTTGTTTAGGACTAAAATTGAAATCGCAGTCAAAACAGTTCACTGAAAGATATTTGATGAAAATCCGTTTTCATTTTTTTTTCCATTTTCCAGTTTTGTAATAAAAGTGTAAGGATCATTGAAAGTGAGTAAAGCTAGATGCGATTATCAGTTCTATGAAACTGTGAATAAAGTGTTTTAACAATTATTGAAAGTGAGACCATGTAAAGGACCACTCTAAAAATATACTCAGCTCCATCGTTTCAGTTGCTGCGTCTGCTCAACCTGAAGCAATGTGGAACCAAGCCCTATTCTATTGAATGACATGCAATTTTAAACGACTTTCCAGTTGACCTTGGACTAGTCAAACAGTGTTAACACTGATTTGCTTCCAACCGTCAAAATGTTCGCAGTTTCATAAAATTGATAAACTCCAAGGACAGTGAGAGAAAGCATATTGTTTAGCATCATTCACGCAAGGATTACCAACTTGAGATGTGACACCTCCAATCATTGAATTCATGAAATAGTATTTACCGTTTCTGAAAGTTTTCATATGCTTATTCAAAAGACATTTTTGCTTCGTGGTAAAAATAAAAACGATCCTAATGTAGTTTTAAGAAGCAGGACAAAAGAAATCATATCGCATTCCAGTGAAGATCCTGCCAATCAACTCTGTTGAAATGGTAATATATGATTTATTCTAACCACGAAATAATTTATTCCCGAATTATTTCACAGTTTCATAAAATTTATAATCGCTTCACTCATTTTCGATCATAGTTGAAAGGCAAAACTGTAAGTTGGGAGCTGTCCCAGACTGAAGAATACGGTTTCATGAAGTACACTTCGGCAAACAATTTTGACAGCAATTTTGATTTCAGTTTCGGCCAAGATGGTTTCAGTTGGGAAAATACCTGCTGACGCCGGAGCTGTCAGAAATGGGGCTGACTGCTCCGAAGCAATATTTCTTTACTGCTCCCAAAACTCTCTATAAGGCTCCGTGTTTCTTGTCATCCACTGCATTATTTCCGTAAGGTACCGGTGACAACCAAACCTCATTGATTTCGCAAAAAACTCATGTTTGACTAGTCCAAGAAATTATCCAATTTTTTTTCTTTTTTCAATAGATCGCGTTTTCAACTTTACCTGTGCCAGTAACTGCTTATCTAGATCAGCTCCGTTTGTTTTTTCAATACAAATTCCGCAAAGAGATTAACAGGAAACTAGCTTCATTAAGGTCACAATGACAAGAAGAACACAATAACTGGGGTGGTGTGGGGGAAAGCACGATACATCAGTTTCCTCTTGTCAAAATGAACCATAGAAACTAGATTTTAACATTGAAGGATTACTCCTCCTTCTTATCAGCGAGTTGCGTGATGGTTTGACGGCGGGTGGCTTCACGGTTACGGACTTGGTTCGTCAGGAGATTCTGGAAACAATGAGTTCGCAGGAATGCATACAGGAAAGTGTATCATCAAAAATGAGCTAGTCGAAACAGTGAACTTACACTCAAATCCATCAAGTTTCCACCATCCTGTTGTTGGACACGTTGCTTCTCAATGGTTTGGAGGGTGGCGTTGACACTTTCGATACGATCCACAATACTGAACACGGACTCTTGCATCTGGTCGACACGGCGGTTCAAACTGGAATATTTCGAATTTTTACTGTTTCTGGAGCATCATTGAAGTAGTCTCTTTCTTGAATTTCGATAATTCCTAGTCTCTTTTTTACTCACTTCGCATAATCTCTATGATTCTCCATATAATGTCTCTTTTGCTCCGTCATCCGTGCCACCTCATCCGCAATATCCTCAGCCATCTTCTCCGGAATATGCTCGGTCATTGTGGTCACATTGAAGCGAGTGAACGCCTCGTTGATATCCTTCTCAGCGTATCCAGCACGGTACAGCATGATCTTGTAGTCCTCGTAAGTGGCATCCTCTCCAGGAGCATCCGGACGCTTTCCACGTTTTGTTAGGCCACGGACCTTCTGAAAAAACATTCATTGGGAAACTGGATCTTCCTGCTAAAAGACAGAAAACTCACATTCATGAACCAATCCAAGATTCCCTCTCCATCCTTCTTTCTTGCCAGTTCTGCCTTCACTTCAACGTAGGAGTCATTGATGATAGCCAAGAACATATTCAGAAGAATGAAAGAGACAAAGAAGACGTAGGCGATGAAAAAGGCGGGTCCGAAAAATCTATTGCAGCTTTCCAAAGCGGAGAAGTTGAAGTCACCAAGGATAAGACGGAGGAGGGCAAAGGCGGCGTTGTAGAGGTTGGAGTAGTCGGCGATCTGCAATACCCATGTTTGGTGCAATGAACCAAAATAGAACAGCTTCTTATACAAAATTCAGGAAACTGTAATCCAGAAAAAAACAAAATCCCACCTGAGTTCCAAAGCACAAGTATCCAAACTGCGCAAAGGCAAAGAAGAACACCGCAAACATCACAGCGAATCCTCCGATATCCTTAGCCGATCGAGTCAATGTGGATGACAACTGGGACATTGTCTTATTGACCGAAATGAACTTGAACACCTTCACCCAGGCGATGAACACTACACAAGCCTTGATATTCAAGTACGCGTTTTCCGCAGAGGTTACATCGTCGAATGGGGCATTTGTTAGGCCGTTTTCAATCACAGAGTTGACACGATTCGTGGCTGTCTTTGTTCGTTTCATGGAGAGGATGATGGTGGCAACTGAGAATCCAAGGAGGGCAACATCCACTAGATTCCAGAATTCTGTCAGGTAGTGGAGGCGGTGACGTCCGATGGCGAAGAGTTCTTCGAAGATGAAAAAGAGGACAAAACCACAGAAGATGCCTTCAAAGATGATCATCCGGGTTCCAACGGAAGATTGATAGGTCATTAGGTTGTAGGTCATGAGCTTCGGAGTGGTGATGACACCGCCAGATGCAGGGAGTTCGAAGAGGAGTCTGAAATAGCTGTTTCATGAAAATTTGCACTGTAATCAATGGGAAAAATCACAGGAAGTTATGATAGATCATAAAAACCGTAATACTTTCAATTCGGTTACCGGGCTTTCCTGAAGAGCCGGGACTCGGTTCCCGGTGCCTAGCTACTCTGGCAACCCACTACAGGTCCCCCGGACTCGTTCAGTCTGGTACCGACGCTACTCGGGTATCAGTTCCCTTTAACAGCTGACAACTCGAATTTTATCTAGCCGGTATATCGCTAGACCTACACCGTCGGCTCGGACGCTCCCCCAACTCACTTCACAACACAGAACAAGTTGATATTGGCATTGTACAACGCAAAATCCACAACAATTGCCCTGGTTCCTCTATCGATCCATCGATTAGCTTTCAAAGTGGCAATCGCTGATTGCGCCTCGGTGGATCCGGAGACAGGAAGACGTTGCACAAAACCACCACCTCCATACGTTGCTATAGTACCAACGGTGTCATAGTTCTCGAGTTCACTGGAGGTTTCATAGAGGAATCTGCAAAAATTTACGGTATCGTAATGCTGGTAAAGTTGCGGACTGGAATTCTGCAGCACTAGTTTAACTCAGTCCGGCGAAACTCACGCATCAACACTTCCATCGGCGACCATGGTCTTATCCTCATACTTCTCTTCATAGTTTGCGAAGCACTCTTTGATCTCCCTTTGAAAACTCTTCATCACGGTACACGAGTCGTTGGTGACTTTCAACATCCGGATACGAGGCTCTCCAAGGAGACGGTTCTCGTAGTATATCATGTTCTCGTTGTCCGTCGAATTCGAATTCTCCGTCCAATAGATACCAGGGACTAGGACTTGGGAGAACCACTGAAAATAGATTGATTAGAAGGTGGGGATGGTAGGGTAGGGTCCCCGGGTAGATTGGTCCCTAGGTTGACTAGTCTTGGGGGTACGCATCGGGGGCTCTAGAGTGGGTATAAAGTCTTGGGATAAGGTCGAGCCCCCAGAAATTATAGACTTACATCCCAGATGTTATCCATGGAGGTGCAGGATCCGAATGCTGGAGCCCCGTTGGAACCGGAAGCCGAGACGAACAGATCGTTCATGACCTTGGTGTAATAGTACGATTGGATGCTGTTTTGGGCAAAGGCAACTGAAAATTTCAATTTGTGTACGGATGAATCGACTTTGAATTTCTCAGGTCACTCATAGACAATTGGAAACCGCAAAAAAAAAACTAACCATAGACCAAAACAATCAAGAACACCGCATACGAGCCGACCTCCATGAACGAGCTGGCGGTCAGCTTTATCTTCCCATCCGATTTCTCATGGCCTGAAGCCAATAGGGCCTGCGAGAACGATATACCATTCTTTGGCGGCGCATTTCGTCGCTTATCTCGTTCATACTCTTCACTGACCATTGAATGATCGAATGCCGGAGCTTGCTCAGCAGCGGCCACCGTTCGTCGCGTCCATCGTATTGCATTAACTTGTGGTTCACACCCTGAGATGTACTGAATAGTTCAAGGGATTGGGTTGTTTTTGCGCACGATCGCAAAATTATTGAAGACAAAACGCAAAAAAAATCTAGCAATCAAGAAACTGACAAAATATATTCTAAGATTCTTTGAGAGCTCAACAACTAGAAGGATAAGGCTGTGTAATTCTTTGTTAAGATTGTATTTTATCGAGCGAAGAATTTCAACTTGGAGTGCTCCTTAATACTGATGCACTTTCAACATTCATAAAAACGTTATATTCGCAGTTTCATGAATTTGATAAGTTTGCCTACCTCCATTCATTTCTAATGTGCCTGTACAGCCTCTACTAGAAAGCAGAACTCCAAGTTTAAAACCCACAGGTCATTCGTGGGTAGATCCGTTCAGGGTGAGCGTTGTATTATAGGTCGTTACGGGTTCATAACGACTCCGTTTGCGAACGAGCGTTCGCAAACGGTCCGTAAATTTTAGTCGCAAACTGACCGTATACGGCTCTGTGCTTCTACCAATTCTTTTTGTTCCTAGAAGTTTGTAAATTCATCAATTTTCTTTTTATTAAAGCACCAGACTCTTAAAGAACAGAAAACAAATGGAATGGTAAAAACATATCAAAATTTTGGACATCATTTTCGCAAACGGGTGGGTTACGGATCCGTAACGAGAGTCGTTTTTGATACCGATCCGGGCCGTCTCCGGTGCATCCGTAACAGATCGGACGCGAACGACCTGTGCCCTCTCGTCAAAACCTGAAAAATACGATTTCATAAAATACTCTTCAGCAAACAATGTCGACAGCGATTTTGATATCAGGAATGGAAAGTCAGTATCGAATACTGCTGCCAAGGTTGAAAGTAATAGAGCTGGCTGTTTCGAAACAATCATTTTCTTACTGTTTTCGAAAGTCTCTATAAGATTCTCCGTTCTTTTCTTCTACTACGCCACTGAAATTCTTTATGTAAGTTACCGGTGACAATCAATTCTCATTGATTTTGCGCAAAACTTATGTTTCAATAGTGTAAAAAATTAACTAATTTGTTTCTTTGATCAATAGATCGAGTTCACAGATTTGCCTGTACCATAAACAGCTTATCTAGATTTGTCCGGTATGTTTTTCAATATGAACTCCACTGATAGAACTGGGTCCATTAACAGGAAATCAGCTTCATTAAGGTCACAATGACAAGAAGAACACAATAACAGGGGTGTGTGGGGGAAAGCACGATACATCAGTTTCCTCTTGTCAAAATGAACCATAGAAACTAGATTTTAACATCGGAGGATTACTCCTCCTTCTTATCAGCGAGTTGGGTGATGGTTTGACGGCGGGTGGCTTCACGGTTACGGACTTGATTGGTCAGGAGATTCTAAAATCGTAATGGCAAAAGAAATGTAAAAAGGAAAGTTCAGAATCAAAAATGAGTTATTCGAAACAGTAAACTTACACTCAAATCCATCAAGTTTCCACCATCCTGTTGTTGGACACGTTGCTTCTCAATGGTTTGGAGGGTGGCGTTGACACTTTCGATACGATCCACAATACTGAATACGGACTCTTGCATCTGGTCGACACGGCGATTTAAGCTGAAATTTGCAGTTTTTTTTTCTGTTTCTAGGGCATCATAAAAGTAGTCTCTATCTCTAATTTCAGTTTTCGTTCGCTACTACCAACTCACTTCGCATAATCCCTATGATTCTCCATATAATGTCTCTTCTGCTCCGTCATTCTGGCCACCTCATCCGCAATATCCTCAGCCATCTTCTCCGGAATATGTTCGGTCATTGTGGTCACATTGAAGCGGGTGAACGCCTCGTTTATATCCTTCTCAGCATATCCAGCACGGTACAACATGATCTTGTAGTCCTCATAGGTGGCATCCTCTCCAGGGGCATCCGGACGTTTTCCACGTTTTGTCAGGCCACGGACCTTCTGAATTTTTATCAAATTGACTTGGATCGTTTCAGATTTTGAGTTCTGAAACTCACGTTCATGAACCAATCCAAAATTCCCTCTCCATCCTTCTTTCTAGCCAGTTCTGCCTTCACTTCAACATAGGAGTCATTGATGATAGCCAGGAACATATTGAGAAGAATGAAGGAGACAAAGAAGACATAGGCAATGAAGAAGGCGGGTCCGAAGAACCTATTGCAGCTTTCCAAGGCGGAGAAGTTGAAGTCACCAAGGATGAGACGGAGGAGAGCGAAGGCAGCGTTGTAGAGGTTGGAGTAGTCTGCGATCTGCAAAGCACATCATAGGAATAATGAACCAGAATGGAACAGCTTCTTATACAAAATTCAAGAAACTGTAACCCAGAAAAACAAACCAAATCCCACCTGAGTTCCAAAACACAAGTACCCAAACTGCGCAAAGGCAAAAAAGAACACCGCAAACATCACAGCGAATCCTCCGATGTCCTTAGCCGACCGAGTCAAAGTGGAAGACAACTGTGACATGGTCTTATTGACCGAAATGAACTTGAACACCTTCACCCAGGCGATGAACACTACACAAGCCTTGATATTCAAGTACGCGTTTTCCGCAGAGGTTACATCGTCGAATGGGGCGTTCGTTAAACCGTTTTCAATCACAGAGTTGACACGATTCGTGGCAGTTTTGGTTCGTTTCATGGAGAGGATGATGGTGGCAACAGAGAATCCAAGGAGGGCAACATCCACTAGATTCCAGAATTCGGTGAGGTAGTGGAGGCGGTGACGTCCGATGGCGAAGAGCTCTTCGAAGATGAAAAAGAGAACGAGCATATTATTTGTTATTTAGTAAAAAAAAAGTGATGATCTCCAGCTGGGAATTCGCCATAGTCTATTTTTTCTTTGTTCTCGGAAATGATCATGTTTTTGAACCTTCACAAGATCAGATTAGATATCATTTTTCGGTGAACGTTACTTCGAGTCTCTCTCGCACCTTTTACCAAGGGAAACACAAACACATGAGTGGGGATGCAAAGGAGTTCATTTTGATTTGATTCCATGAACGCTACAGCTGTACCGAATGAGGATGTGTAATCTAACTTCTCCCTTAAATATAGAATGTGCAGGGGTGAACGATTTTTTCGCGAAAAATGTCCCCGCAAAAACGTCAAAAATCGCTAATTTTTCAACTTTGCGCGCGCCGTGTGAGCTCCGTTTTTGAGTAAATCGTTCAAAAAATTTTGGGCGCATGTGAAATCGCTCTGGCTATGTGGGGAACTTTTCGGCGTGGTGATTGGATCATTTTGAGCGGAGTTACAACGAGAGACCTACCATTGTGTCAAATAAAATTTGTACTGAAAATTTAAATAAATTTTCACTCTTTTAATTCCTACTGACCCAGTTCTCGAAGGATCTGTTTGCAATTCACAGGATATATGTAACTCGGAGAGATCTATCGAACAAGCCATAACTCGAGTCAATTGCACCATTCTGCCACTTGTGAGCCATAAAAATGTGCTCTATTTTTGGGCATTTTTGACAATATTTCGTTAATGGTCCACTGTTTATTGCCTATAACTGTGCTCGAAAAAGACTTTTGGTGGTCAAAACTGAATTTCTTCGTAGCCTTGATGATGCTCTATGAGAAGGGAAAAGAATCAGAAAAAATTTAGTTCAAAAATTTTCCAGGTCAAGGAGAAAACTGGAATTTCGTTGAAAATCACCCAAAAAATAAAACTAAAATCGTTCATAGGTTACCAATTGGAACCGGACAACTTGGGTTCGGATGGAATTTTCACGCTGGTTTCGAAAATGATATCAATTCATCTGATTTCTGGATTTTTGGGGGTCACGTCTCAACACTCATTTTGAAAATGAAATTAAATTAGAAAATTAAATGAAGACGTGTCGGCCTTTCTGATTCTCTATTGCACCGCAGGTCCCCAACAAATACTAGTCCAAGAATATAAGATTCATGAAACAGTAGGAAAAGGCGAAAAAAAATCGTTAGATGTGTAAAGTTGCACACAATTCACCGTTACCGATATTCGCTTGCTTAAAATGTTAAGTAAGACTATGTAATGTCAAGAACCAAAACAAACAAGCAAAAATGAAACTTTTTGACATCAAATCTATAAAAGTAGTATATGATTGATTCTGGGAACTATGAAATATTCCATTCACAATAATTTCACAGATTCGTGAAACTGATAATCGCAACGGAGTCAACTCAATTTGTTGCGACATCCTGAAGATTTTTAGACCGAGTTCCACAGTGCTGCAAATCGAAGCAGGAATAATAACTGAAAGGATGGAGATGCGCTCTTCTTGAAGAAGGAAGCTGTTGAGAGCTAGACTTCAACTTTGAGTAATCTTTAAAACTAGTTTACTGCTACTAAATATAGGAACATTATACTCACAGTTTCATAAAATTGATCAAAGCACCTGTCTTTTTAATTGATTACTAGGTTTTTATCCGATTCAAACCCTTTCTAAAAACTGAAAACCACTGTTACAATTAACGCATTTCAGCAAACCAATTTGTCCAAGAATTTAGTTCGTGGCCTAAACTTTCCAAGTCCGATGTCTCAAAGCTGCAAATTGGTGTGGACGCAACAATTTCTTGTTATAATGAAACTCAGTGTCAAAGCTCCCACTTTTCCTTAGTTTTAGCTGTTCCTGAAACTCTGTATAAGGTTCCGCTCCTCATAATTTTCACTTTTAGGATATAATTTTTTAAATCTTCATAAAGCAACCTAGTTACCATATTCCTGATGGACCCTCATTTTTTATTGAGAACTTCTCATAGCATCTTCGACGCACATTTTAAAGGAAAAATCCAAAGAATTGTCTCAATTTACATGTTTTTGAATTTGTTTTGATCCAAAGAGATGCCCAAACTGAACGAATTAGGACATGAAATTCTTAAATATCAAGATCATGAAACAGAAAAAGGAAAAAGCATCTACTTGTTTTGTGAACCTGTACACAATTCACCGTTTCTGAAAGTTTCCTTGAACACCATGTTTCAGGTGGTTCCATTCTATCTGCCTTTTTCATGGGATATATATTTCACCAACATCTATTTTGTAATGAGCCAAGTGCAAGGAGCAATAATATCAATAAAGACTATGCCACAGTGTGAATCAATTTTAAAACGGTAACATGCATTCATTTACAAAAGCTATAAAATAGTTAGAACTCAAATAATTTCACACTTCCATAAAATTGAGATAGAGTCAACTCATGTTGATGAGCTAGTCGCTTTACATTTGAAAAAACGTACAGACCAGATTCCAATTGTTGCAAATGAATGCAGACGCAATAACTGAAAGGATGGAGCTGAGAAGTTTTTCAGAGTGATCACGGACTCATTTCAATAATTGTGAAAATACTTCATTCACAGTTTCACAGAACTGATAACCGCACCCAGCTTCACTCACTTTCAATGAAGTCTAAACTTTCCGTTTCTGATTGCAAAACTACAAATGGAAAAAAACTGAAACACGCGTTTTCATCAAATATCTTTCAGTAAACAATTTTGACAGTGATTTTAATTTTAATCCTAACCGATGCAGTGTCATCTGGGAAGATAGACAAGAGTACTGATTCCGGAGTCTTCTATAATAAGGCTCTCTGTTTCAAGAACTCTCCCTAAGGTTCCGCGTTTCTTGATTTTCATAGCCAAGATGTCATTGTTTAGAAAACTCGATATTTCATAACTTTTACTGTACCAGAGCCTCGGTATATAGTACAGTTTAGGTTCTGTTTCAATGCACGTCTCTCTGCTCAATCAACAAAAAATCAGCTTCATTGAGGCTTCATTAAGACTCTATAAGGTTCTGTTCCTATTCTTTAGCTACGAAACTATCATTATTTCTGTAAGTTACCGATGACAATCAAATCTCATTGATTTTGCACAAAATCTCATGTTTCACTAGTACAAGAAACTATCCAAATTGTTTTCTTTTTCAATAGATCGGATTTACAATTTTTCCTGTACCAGTAGTTGCTCATCTTGATCCGTTTTTGTTTGTTTTTCAATATTGACTCCTCAAAGTGTCTAGATGCAATTAACAGGAAATCAGCTTCATTAAGGTCACAATGACAAGAAGAACACAATAACTGGGGGTGTGTGGGGAAAGCACGATACATCAGTTTCCTCTTGTCAAAATGAACCATAGAAACTAGATTTTAACATTGGAGGATCACTCCTCCTTCTTATCAGCGAGTTGGGTGATGGTTTGACGGCGGGTGGCTTCACGGTTACGGACTTGATTGGTCAGGAGATTCTGAAAAGGAAATAGTGAACGGAATGCATACAGTCTAGAATTGAAAATGTGCTATTTGAAACAGTAAACTTACACTCAAATCCATCAAGTTTCCACCATCCTGTTGTTGGACACGTTGCTTCTCAATGGTTTGAAGGGTAGCATTGACACTTTCGATACGATCCACAATACTGAACACCGACTCTTGCATCTGGTCGACTCGACGGTTCAAGCTGGAATATTTCTGTTTTTTTCTGTTTCAATCACACTGTTTAAGGAGCGCCAATCCAATCTCTGTGGTAACGGATCCTGTCTAATTCTCGAAATGTGCTTACTTCGCATAATCCCGATGATTCTCCATATAATGTCTCTTCTGCTCCGTCATCCGTGCCACCTCATCCGCAATATCTTCAGCCATCTTCTCCGGAATATGCTCGGTCATTGTGGTCACATTGAAGCGAGTGAACGCCTCGTTGATATCCTTCTCAGCGTATCCAGCACGGTACAACATGATCTTGTAGTCCTCGTAGGTGGCATCCTCTCCAGGGGCATCCGGACGTTTTCCACGTTTTGTCAGGCCACGGACCTTCTGAATTTTTATCGAATTGACTTGGGTTGTTTCAGATTTTAGGTCTTGAAACTCACGTTCATGAACCAATCCAAAATTCCTTCTCCATCCTTTTTTCTAGCCAGTTCTGCCTTCACTTCAACGTAAGAGTCATTGATGATAGCCAAGAACATGTTGAGGAGAATGAAGGAGACAAAGAAGACGTAGGCGATGAAGAAGGCGGGTCCGAAGAATCTATTGCAGCTTTCCAAGGCTGAGAAGTTGAAGTCACCAAGGATAAGACGCAGGAGAGCGAAAGCGGCGTTGTAGAGGTTGGAGTAGTCGGCGATCTGAAATCCAAAGTATGCATCCAATTCAATGAATCAAAGCAGAACAGCTTCTTTTACAAAATTCAGGAAACTGTACACCTTATGTATGATATATCGAACCAAAATAAAACAGCTCTTAATATAGACTTGAAGAAACTGTAGCCAAGAAAAACAAAATCCCACCTGAGTTCCAAAGCACAAGTATCCAAACTGCGCAAAGGCAAAGAAGAACACGGCAAACATCACAGCGAATCCTCCAATATCCTTAGCCGACCGAGTCAACGTGGAAGACAACTGGGACATTGTCTTGTTCACCGAAATGAACTTGAACACCTTCACCCAGGCGATGAACACTACACAAGCCTTGATATTCAAGTACGCGTTTTCCGCAGAGGTTACATCGTCGAATGGGGCGTTGGTTAGGCCGTTTTCTATCACAGAGTTGACACGATTCGTGGCAGTTTTGGTTCGTTTCATGGAGAGGATAATGGTGGCAACTGAGAATCCAAGGAGGGCAACATCCACTAGATTCCAGAATTCGGTGAGGTAGTGGAGGCGATGACGTCCGATGGCGAAGAGCTCTTCGAAAATGAAAAAGAGGACGAATCCACAGAAGATTCCCTCGAAGATGATCATCCGGGTTCCAACAGAAGATTGGTAGGTCATTAGGTTGTAGGTCATGAGTTTTGGAGTGGTGATGACACCGCCAGATGCAGGGAGTTCGAAGAGCAGTCTGAAAAAGCTATTTGTATTGATATCATCAAAACATTTCAGGATGTTTTATGATAAGTTATGGAAACCGTAATATTTTCTGGTCTATATTGTATTGGTTGTATCGTTTTTACCGGGTTCTCCTCGCTTCGCGGTGCCTAGCTACCTTGGTAAGCCATTACAGGTCCGCGGGACCCGTTTAGTCCCTTACTGAGGATAGGTTCCGACGCTACTCGTGGGCAGTTACCCTTAATACCTGACTATGGTACCGGACAACAAGAATTTTCCCTATCCGGTATGCATGAACGCCCCCAAACTCACTTCACAACACAGAACAAGTTGATATTCGCATTATACAATGCGAAATCCACAACAATTGCCCTGGTTCCTCGATCAATCCATCGATTAGCCTTCAAGGTAGCAATTGCTGATTGAGCTTCAGTAGATCCGGAGACAGGAAGACGTTGCACAAAACCACCACCCCCATATGTTGCTATAGTACCAACGGTGTCATAATTCTCGAGTTCACTGGAGGTTTCGTAGAGGAATCTGAAAAAATTTACGGTTTCATTGTGCTGGTAAAGTTGTCGGTTGGAATTCTGTTCCATTGTACAGAGGATTGCTACTTACGCATCAACACTTCCATCGGCTACCATGTTCTTATCCTCATACTTCTCCTCATAGTTTGCGAAGCACTCCTTGATTTCTCTTTGAAAACTCTTCATGACGGTACACGAGTCATTGGTGACTTTCAGCATCCGGATACGAGGCTCTCCAAGCAGACGGTTCTCATAGTATATCATGTTCTCGTTGTCCGTCGAATTCGAATTCTCCGTCCAATAGATACCAGGGACCAGGACTTGGGAGAACCACTGAAAAAAGATTGATCAGGAGGTGGGGTCCTAGATGGTAGGGTAGGGTCCCCGGTACTCTGAAAAGGTATAGGGTTGTCTGGAGACAGGTCCCGGGTAGGCAGGTCCCGGGTAGATTGGTCCCTAGGCTGACTAGCCCGTCTGGCCCCCATGAACTATTGACTTACATCCCAGATGTTATCCATGGAGGTGCAGGATCCGAAGGCTGGAGCCCCGTTGGAACCGGACGCCGAGACGAACAGATCGTTCATGACCTTGGTGTAATAGTACGATTGGATGCTGTTTTGGGCAAAGGCAACTGAAAATTTCAATTTATTCAACGAATAAATCGACTTTGAATTTCTCATTTATAGACTGATTGAAACAGTAAAAAAAACTAACCATAGACCAAAACAATCAAGAACACCGCATACGAGCCGACCTCCATGAACGAGCTGGCGGTCAACTTTATCTTCCCATCCGATTTCTCATGGCCTGAAGCCAATAGGGCCTGCGAGAACGATATACCATTCTTTGGCGGCGCATTTCGTCGCTTATCTCGTTCATACTCTTCACTGACCATTGAATGATCGAATGCCGGAGCTTGCTCAGCAGCGGCCACCGGCTGCGGTGGGTTTGCCCACCGTTCGTCGCGTCCATCGTATTGCATTAACTTGTGGTTCACACCCTGAAATGTACTGGATATTTCAAGGGATTGGCTTGTTTCTGTGTACCATTGCGGAATTATTGAAGACAAAATGCAAAAAAATATCTAGCAATCATGAAACTGACAAAATATATTCTAAGATTCTCTGAGAGCTCAACAACTAGAAGGATAGAGCTGTGTATATCTTTGTTAAGATTGTATTGCGAAGAATTTCAACTTGGAGTGATCCTTTAAACTGATGCACTTTCAACATTCATGAAAACGTTATATTCACAGTTTCATGAATTTGATAAGTTTGCCTACCTCCATTCATTTCTAATGTGCCTTGAGCCTCTACTAGGAAGCAGAACTCCAAGTTAAAAACCCTCTCTTCAAAAACTGAATAATATGGTTTCACAAACAGCACTTCAGCAAACAATTTTGACTGCGATGATTCATATAGGCATACCCGAAGGGGTTTTAGCAGAAAAGAGAAACCTTAACACTGATTATGAAGCTGTGTCTAATAATCCGACTGTTTCAAAGCTATTAATTTCACTGTTCACAAAACCTTCTTTGATAGTGAGCGTTTTTTGTCTTTTTCTACGCCAAGGCTGTCAAAACGTGCGGCTGGCCGAGGCCGCGGCTTTTTCCAAGATGTGCAAAAAGCCGCGGCCTCGACTTTTTGCACATCTCCCCCTCTCTGCTTTATGCGTTTTGAAGTGTTAACAACCCAAATTTCCTGTTGAAATGAAGGACGGGGAAATGTGCAAAAAGCCGTGGCCGCGGCCGCGGCCGGCCGGCCGAGGCCGTTTGACAGCCTTGCTCTACGCAACTACCATTCTTTTTGTAAGTGACCGGTGACAATCGAATCTTATTGATTTTTCACGAAAACTCATGTTTCACTAGTCCAAGAAACTAACTCTTTCTTGATAGGCTTTTACTAGAGAATAGTTGTTATTTTTTCCAATTTTAAATTTTTTACTGCGCCAGATACTGGATATCTAGATTTGCTCCGTTTGTCTTTCAATAAGAGTTTATGTACTGGCTCAATTAACAGGAAGTCAGCTTCATTAAGGTCACAATGACAAGAAGAACACATTAACTGGGGGTGTGTGGGGGAAAGCACGAGACATCAGTTTCCTCTTGTCAAAATGAACCATAGAAACTAGATTTTAACATTGGAGGACTACTCCTTCTTCTTATCAGCGAGTTGGGTGATGGTTTGACGGCGGGAGGCTTCACGGTTACGGATTTGGTTGCTCAGGAGATTCTGAAATCATGATGGTAGAAGGAATTCATACAGGAAAGTCTAGAATCAGAAATAGGCTAGTTGAAACAGTAAACTCACACTCAAATCCATCAAGTTTCCACCATCCTGTTGTTGGACACGTTGCTTCTCAATGGTCTGAAGGGTGGCGTTGACACTTTCGATACGATCCACAATACTGAATACGGATTCTTGCATCTGGTCGACACGGCGGTTCAAGCTAAAATATTTCAGTTTTTTTCTTTAGGTTCCCATCAACTCACTTTGCATAATCCCTATGATTCTCCATATAATGTCTCTTCTGCTCAGTCATCCTGGCCACCTCATCCGCAATATCCTCAGCCATCTTCTCCGGAATATGCTCGGTCATTGTGGTCACATTGAAGCGGGTGAACGCCTCGTTGATATCCTTCTCAACGTATCCAGCACGGTATAACATGATCTTGTAATCCTCATAGGTGGCATCCTCTCCAGTAACATCTGGACGCTTTCTCCGTTTGGCGAAACCGCGAACCTTCTGATTATTTATGAAATTTGTTTATGTTGTAACCATCTCTTTGTAACAAACTTAATTGTACGAAATAATTACAAAAGTTATCTCCATCATATAAAATGGCCCGCCTGAATCCTATTTGAAAAAAACTCATTCAAGGATATCCCCTAGCAGTTTGTGAAAGTGGGAAGGAGAAATTTTAATATTTTGAAACTCATTGAAAGAACTGGCTCCAA
>GL380045.1:63291-76864 GCA_000143925.2 Caenorhabditis brenneri
TAAAAAAACATTCTTTTGTGTCTAGATCGAGGAATCCCCTGTATGGCAAACACTCCCTCCTCAGTGCGAAGTTTCAGTTATGGCTAAGTATTACTTGAGGAAAGTTGGAATGTCGGACTCGAATTTCGAGCCAGCGCACACGGCACGATTGTACGATCGCCAGGATTCGGGGAGCGGATACTATATCGAGGATCCAGTCTTTGCTGAGTGGAATTCAGGCATGTCCTTCCATTGGGAAGATTAATGGAAACTACTCCATGCGGATATCTGGTGCATCCCACTCCGCACAAGGACCGAGCATATAAAAGCCTCGTTGATATCCTTCTCAGCATATCCAGCACGGTACAACATGATTTTGTAGTCCTCATAAGTGGCATCCTCTCCAGGAGCATCTGGACGCTTTCCACGTTTGGTGAGACCCCGGACCTTCTGAAATTTTATCAACTTGGCTTAGGTGATTCCAGGTTGAGGGGCCCTAGGACTTACGTTCATAAACCAATCCGAAATTCCTTCTCCATCCTTCTTTCTAGCCAGTTCTGCCTTCACTTCAACGTAAGAGCCATTGATGATAGCCAAGAACATATTCAGAAGAATGAAGAAGACAAAGAAGACGTAGGCGATGAAGAAGGCAGGTTCGAAGAATCTGTTGCAGTTTTCCAAGGCGGAGAAGTTGAAGTCACCAAGGATAAGACGGAGGAGAGCGAAGGCGGCTTTGAAGAGGGTTTAAACTCCTCAATTATCAGATTCATGAATTTGTAGGAAGAGCAAGAAAAATTTTGTTTTGATTCGTTCAAAATTTGCCGTTTTCAGATGTAATAATAGAGCCACTCAGTGAAAATTTTTTGCTTCTCGCTAAACTTCATACTTTCGTCGCCAAGAACCAAAACAGCGTGTAATCAGCTTTTTCTAGTACATCGAAAATGTATTCATTTTCAATAACTGTGAAAATAGTGATCACCAACGTTCACAGTTCCAAAAAATCGATATCCGCGCCGAAGTTAATTCCCTTCTGGTAACATAACTTTTCACGAACTGCTTAGATTGGATGCCAGAATGCTTCTTGCAAAATGATGTGCACTTCGGTTTTAGAATTCCACTTTGAAGCGATATTTACCACTGGTTTACTTTCAACAGTCATAAAACATTAATTTCACAGTTTCATAAAGTCGATAATTTCACCTAGCTTCACTCATATCTAAGGTGACTTCGATCTTGATTGAAAGACAAAACTGTAAGTTGGAAGCAGTTTCAAACTGAAAAATACGGTCTCATAAAGTACACTTCAGCAAACAAATTCGACAGCGATTTTGTAATCAGGAATAGAAAGTCAGTATCGAATACTGCTGCCGGAGTTGGAAGTAATGGAGCTGGCTGTTTCGAAACGATCATTTTCTTACTGTTTCCGAATCTCTCTATAAGGTTCTACGTTCTTTTATTCCACTACGCCATTCGAATTCTTCTTGTAAGTTGCCGTTGACAATCACATCTCATTGATTTTGCACAAACACTTATGTTTCAGTATTTTAAAAAATTAACTAATTTGTTTCTTTTTTCAATAGATAGGGTTTTATACATTCCCTGTACCAGAAACTGCTCATTCAGATCAGCTCCGTTTGTTTTTTCATTACTTGCTTCGCAAAGTGTCTAGACCAAATAACAGGAAATCAGCTTCATTAAGGTCACAATGACAAGGAGAACACAATAACTGTGGGTGTGTGGGAGGAAAGCACGATACATCAGTTTCCTCTTGTCAAAATGAACCATAGAAACTAGATTTTAACATTGGAGGATTACTCCTCCTTCTTATCAGCGAGTTGGGTGATGGTTTGACGGCGGGTGGCTTCACGGTTACGGACTTGGTTCGTCAGGAGGTTCTGGAAAATGAAATTCGGAATGAGTACAAGGAAGTCTAGAACCAAAAATGAGCTACTTGAAACTGTAAACTTACACTCAAATCCATCAAGTTTCCACCATCCTGTTGTTGGACACGTTGCTTCTCGATGGTTTGAAGGGTGGCATTGACACTTTCGATACGATCCACAATACTGAATACGGACTCTTGCATCTGGTCGACACGGCGGTTCAAGCTGGAATATTTCCAGAAGTTTTCTGTTTCAAGCACATTGTATAGGAAGCTTCCATCAAATTTTTCTATTAGCGTTTTTATTCTAAATTTAGAAATGTGCTTACTTGGCATAATCTCTATGATTCTCCATATAATGTCTCTTCTGCTCCGTCATCCTTGCAACCTCATCCGCAATTTCCTCAGCCATCTTCTCCGGAATATGCTCGGTCATTGTGGTCACATTGAAGCGGGTGAACGCCTCGTTGATATCCTTCTCAGCGTATCCAGCACGGTATAACATGATCTTGTAGTCCTCATAGGTGGCATCCTCTCCAGGAGCATCTGGACGCTTTCCCCGTTTGGTGAGACCGCGGACCTTCTGAATTTTTATGAAATTGATTTGGGTAGTTATAGATTTCGGGGTACTGAAACTTACGTTCATGAACCAATCCAAAATTCCCTCTCCATCTTTCTTTCTAGCCAGTTCTGCCTTCACTTCAACGTAAGAGTCATTGATGATAGCCAAGAACATGTTGAGGAGAATGAAGGAGACAAAGAAGACGTAGGCAATAAAGAAGGCGGGTCCGAAGAACCTATTGCAGCTTTCCAAAGCGGAGAAGTTGAAGTCTCCAAGGATGAGACGGAGGAGAGCAAAGGCGGCGTTGTAAAGGTTGGAGTAGTCGGCAATCTGGAATGTGGCGGTTTATTCGATTACTGAACCAATAAAGAACAGCTTCTTTTAGAAATTTCAAGAAACTGTAATTCAGAAAAAAATCGAAATCCAACCTGAGTTCCAAAGCACAAGTATCCAAACTGCGCAAAAGCAAAGAAGAATACCGCAAACATCACAGCGAATCCTCCGATATCCTTAGCCGACCGAGTCAATGTGGAAGACAACTGGGACATTGTCTTGTTCACCGAAATGAACTTGAACACCTTCACCCAGGCGATGAACACTACACAAGCCTTGATATTCAAGTACGCGTTTTCCGCAGAGGTTACATCGTCGAATGGGGCGTTCGTTAAGCCGTTTTTAATCACAGAGTTGACACGATTCGTGGCAGTTTTGGTTCGTTTCATGGAGAGGATGATGGTAGCGACAGAGAATCCAAGAAGGGCAACATCCACCAGATTCCAGAATTCGGTGAGGTAGTGGAGGCGGTGGCGTCCGATGGCAAAGAGCTCTTCGAAGATGAAAAAAAGGACAAAGCCACAGAAGATTCCTTCGAAGATGATCATCCGGGTTCCAACAGAAGATTGATAGGTCATTAGGTTGTAGGTCATGAGTTTCGGAGTGGTGATGACACCGCCAGACGCAGGGAGTTCGAAGAGGAGTCTGAAAAAGCTATTTGTATTGATATCATCAAAACAATTCAGGATGTTTTATGAAAAGTCATGGAAACCGTAATATTTTCTGGCCTACAACGTATTGGTTGTATCGTAGCTACCGGGTTCTCCTCGCTTCCCGGTGCCTAGCTACCCCTGGTCACCCAGTACAATTCACGGGACCCTTTCAGTCCCTTTTTGGCAAACTCGGGATAGGTACCAACGCTCATCGGGACCAGCTACCCTTAATACATGACTAGGGAACCCGGCAAGCTGCATATCCCCTCCACGAGGGAAACTCTAGTCTTATACCGGGTTTCTAAACTCCCCAAACTCACTTCACAATACAGAACAAGTTAATATTCGCATTGTACAACGCAAAATCCACAACAATCGCCCTGGTTCCTCGATCAATCCACCGATTAGCCTTCAAGGTGGCAATCGCTGATTGCGCTTCAGTGGATCCGGAGACAGGAAGACGTTGCACAAAACCACCACCTCCATACGTTGCAATGGTGCCAACTAATGTCACTTCAGCCTCTACTAGAAAGCAGAACTCCAAGTTGGAAACCCTCTCGTCAAAAACTGAAGAATACGGTTTCATGATGTACACTTCAGCAACAGTTTTGGGAGCAATATTAATGTCAGATTGGCCAATATGTTTTCAGTTGGGAAAATACCTGCAACTACTGACGCCGGAGTTGTCAGTAATGGGGTTGGGTGTTTCAAAACAATCATTTTTTACTATTTTTTCCAATTTTAAAACTTTTACTGTGCCAGATACTGCTTATCTAGATTTTCCTGTTTGTTTTTCAATATGAATTCCACAGTTACGTCTCAACTAACAGGAAATCAGCTTCATTAAGGTCACAATGACAAGAAGAACACAATAACTGGGGGTGTGTGGGGGAAAGAACGATACATCAGTTTCCTCTTGTCAAAATGAACCATAGAAACTAGATTTTAACTTTGGAGGATTACTCCTCCTTCTTATCGGCGAGTTGGGTGATGGTTTGACGGCGGGTGGCTTCACGGTTACGGACTTGGTTCGTCAGGAGATTCTGCAAGAACAGTGAGTAGAAGGAGTGCAAACAGAAGAGTCTGAGATCAAAAATTAGCTACTTGAAACTGTAAACTTACACTCAAATCCATCAAGTTTCCACCATCCTGTTGTTGGACACGTTGCTTCTCAATGGTTTGGAGGGTGGCGTTGACACTTTCGATACGATCCACAATACTGAACACCGACTCTTGCATCTGGTCGACACGGCGGTTCAAGCTGGAATATTTCAGATATTTTTTCTGTTTCTAGATCATCATTAAACAGGTCTATATGACTAAATTCATTACTGCCCGGCTCTTATCAACTCACTTCGCATAATCCCTATGATTCTCCATATAATGTCTCTTCTGCTCCGTCATCCGTGCCACCTCATCCGCAATATCCTCAGCCATCTTCTCCGGAATATGCTCGGTCATTGTGGTCACATTGAAGCGAGTGAACGCCTCGTTGATGTCCTTCTCAGCGTATCCAGCACGGTACAACATGATCTTGTAGTCCTCGTAAGTAGCATCCTCTCCAGGAGCATCCGGACGTTTTCCACGTTTGGTTAGGCCACGGACCTTCTAAATTTTTATCAAATTGATTCAGGTGATTACAGATTTTGGGGTACTGGGACTTACGTTCATGAACCAATCCAGAATTCCCTCTCCATCCTTCTTTCTAGCCAGTTCTGCCTTCACTTCAACGTACGAGTCATTGATGATAGCCAAGAACATATTCAGAAGAATGAAGGAGACAAAGAAGACGTAGGCGATGAAGAAGGCGGGTCCGAAAAAACGATTGCAGCTCTCCAAGGCAGAGAAGTTGAAGTCACCGAGGATAAGACGGAGGAGAGCAAAGGCGGCGTTGTAGAGGTTGGAGTAGTCGGCGATCTGAAACCCACTTGATAGGAATAAAATGAACCAGAATAGAACAGCTTCTTATACAAATTTGAAGAAACGGTAACCCAGAAAATTTGCTCACCTGAGTTCCAAAGCACAAGTATCCAAACTGCGCAAAAGCAAAGAAGAACACCGCAAACATCACAGCGAATCCTCCGATATCCTTAGCCGACCGAGTCAATGTGGATGACAATTGAGACATTGTTTTGTTCATCGAGTCACTCACTGAACATTTTTTGTTTGTCGGAATAAATTATTCTTTACTGTCAACAACTGATGAAAGTTAGCAATCAGCCAATTCTAGAACATGCAACTTTTATTGATTTCCAATAACTGTAAAAAATTGATCACCAACGTTCACAGTTCCAATAGTTTGATATCCGCGCCAAAGTTATTTTTCTTCTGGTATAAAACATTTCACAACTAGCTCAGATTGGATCCCAGAATGCTTTCAAAAAAATGATGTGCGCTCAACAACTGGAAGAATAGGACCGAGTAACTATTTTATGGGATTGTATTCTGTCGAGAGAAGGATTTCAATCTGGAGTGATTCTAACACTGGTTTGCTTCCAACCGTCAAAATGTTCACAGTTTCCTAAAATTGATAATCTCACCTAGCTATATTCATTTGCAATAGGACATCAACCTTCATTAAAATGCAGAACTGAAAAGGGAAAACCTTCTCGTGATAAATTGAAAAATCCAGTTTCATAAAGTATACTTCAGCAAAGAAATTCGACAGCAGTTTTAATGTCAGATCTGGCCGATATGGTTTCAGTTGGGAAAATAACCACGACTACTGGTGCCAAAGTTGTCGGTATTGTGACTGATTGTTTCACAATAATTATCTTCACTGTGCACATCTCGAATCTGCGTTCTTTTCTTCCACTACACCAATAATATTTGTAAGTTACCGGTGACAATCAATTCTCATTGATTTTGCACAAAAACTCATGTTTCACTAATTCAAGAAATCATCAAAATTGTTTCCTGTTTTCAATAAATCGTGTCTTCAAACTTCACCGTACCGAAAACTGCTTATCTAGATTTTCCATGTTTGTTTTTCAATATGAATTCCACCGATTGAACTGGCTCAATTAACATAGCTTCATTAAGGTCACAATGACAAGAAGAACACATTAACTGGGGGTGTGTGGGGGGAAAGCACGATACATCATTTTCCTCTTGTCAAAATGAACCATAGAAACTAGATTTTAACATTGGAGGACTACTCCTCCTTCTTATCAGCGAGTTGGGTGATGGTTTGACGGCGAGTGGCTTCACGGTTACGGACTTGGTTTGTCAGGAGATTCTGGAAACAAAATAGTGAAGGAGTGCATACAGGAGAATCTAAGATCAAAAATGAGCTAGTTGAAACAGTGAACTTACACTCAAGTCCATCAAGTTTCCACCATCCTGTTGTTGGACACGTTGCTTCTCAATGGTTTGGAGAGTGGCGTTGACACTTTCGATACGATCCACAATACTGAACACCGACTCTTGCATCTGGTCGACACGACGGTTCAAGCTGGAATAATTTCAGATTTTTACTGTTCCTCGTTTATCATTAAACAGGTCTATATAACTAATTTCATTAACTTCTCAGCTCTTTTTAACTCACTTTGCATAATCCCTATGATTCTCCATATAATTTCTCTTCTGCTCCGTCATCCTGGCCACCTCATCCGCAATATCCTCAGCCATCTTATCCGGAATATGCTCGGTCATTGTGGTCACATTGAAACGTGTGAACGCCTCGTTGATATCCTTCTCAGCGTATCCAGCACGGTACAACATTATCTTGTAGTCCTCGTAAGTGGCATCCTCTCCAGGGGCGTCCGGACGCTTTCCACGTTTTGTCAGGCCACGGACCTTCTGAATTTTTATGAAATTGATTTGGATGGTTTAAGATTTCGGGTCTCGAAACTCACGTTCATAAACCAATCCAAAATTCCCTCTCCATCTTTCTTTCTAGCCAGTTCTGCCTTCACTTCAACGTAAGAGTCATTGATGATAGCTAAGAACATATTGAGAAGAATGAAGGAGACAAAGAAGACGTAGGCGATGAAGAAGGCGGGTCCGAAGAATCTATTGCAGCTTTCCAAAGCGGAGAAGTTGAAGTCACCGAGGATAAGACGGAGGAGAGCGAAGGCGGCGTTGTAGAGGTTGGAGTAGTCGGCAATCTGAAATATAATGTAAGCGTCCAACTCAATGGACCCAAAAAGAACAGCTTCTTATATAAAATTCAGGAAACTGTAACCAAGAAAAACAAAATCCCACCTGAGTTCCAAAGCACAAGTATCCAAACAGCGCGAAGGCAAAGAAGAACACCGCAAACATCACAGCAAATCCTCCGATATCCTTAGCCGACCGAGTCAACGTGGAAGACAACTGGGACATGGTCTTGTTAACCGAAATGAACTTGAACACCTTCACCCAGGCGATGAACACTACACAAGCCTTGATATTCAAGTACGCGTTTTCCGCAGAGGTTACATCGTCGAATGGGGCGTTCGTTAAGCCGTTTTCAATCACAGAGTTGACACGATTCGTGGCAGTTTTGGTTCGTTTCATGGAAAGAATTATGGTAGCAACAGAGAATCCAAGGAGGGCAACATCCACTAGATTCCAGAACTCGGTGAGGTAGTGGAGGCGGTGACGTCCGATGGCGAAGAGCTCTTCAAAGATGAAAAAGAGAACAAAGCCACAGAAGATGCCTTCAAAGATGATCATCCGGGTTCCAACAGAAGATTGATAGGTCATTAGGTTGTAGGTCATGAGTTTCGGAGTGGTGATGACACCGCCAGATGCAGGGAGTTCGAAGAGGAGTCTGAAACAGCTGATTTGTTATTTCTTGAATTGTAATCAATGGAAAAAATCACAGTAAGTTATAATAGATCATAAAAACCGTAATATTTTCAATTTGGTTACCGGGCTTCCCTAAAGACCCGGGACTCACTTCTCGGTGCCTAGCTACCCTACCCTTGTTCCTGTAACCCCTTATTTTTTTTAACCAAGAATCAAAAGGAAACTTTCAATGGAACTCATCTTATTTGTAATAGAACAGTTAGATTAGATTAGTTTGCTAGATTTAGTAGTTTCATGAAGTTGATATTCGGTCCTATTGTCACTCGTTTCTGATAGGAGACAGATTATTGTGAGATCGAAAAATACACCTTTTTCAGATTGATGGTCTTGATGCTGCCAGTTGATAATCATGCAAACGCTGTTCCCCGCGGCCCTGAAAACCATCATATTCACAATCTAAAAAGTTTTATTTTGAAAGTTCTGCAAAGCCCAGCCTTCTATAATTACAGATTCATCATATTCTTCTTTTGACTGTTTGATTAGTTTTATATCAATGAAGTCAATTGCATGTTTTTCAATAAATTGATAATCGAATCATTCCGAATATAATATGAAGGTTCATGTTAGTCAACTGCACAATATTCAATCGAAGTATCAGAAGAATCAGATTTTTTGCATTCTGCGCTGTTAACCTTTTATTGACATACCCAAAATCTCTTCAGAACCAACTTGACTGGTTTCAAATAAGAAGGCTGACAAGTTTCAAATAAACAGAATTAGAG
This sequence comes from Caenorhabditis brenneri, assembly GCA_000143925.2. Classification (NCBI taxonomy): domain Eukaryota; kingdom Metazoa; phylum Nematoda; class Chromadorea; order Rhabditida; family Rhabditidae; genus Caenorhabditis; species Caenorhabditis brenneri. The sequence goes on from GL380045.1 coordinate 72,217, forward strand.
TCCGATTGAATTTCAATTTTTACTTTGAAATATAATGTTTATGAAACATAGTAATCTTTTTTCCAGTTGGAAATGCTTTTCTAAAAACAGATAATTCCCCGTTTCATTAAATTCATATTCATAACTTCTTTATTCTATTTTCATTTCGGCAAGGTTTGATGTTTCTACTTTGAAAAACTGTCTTATCTATCTGCATTTGATCCCATTAGATGAACTCATCTGCAGTTTTCGTGATTAACCCCTTTATTGGTTCCAACAATTCGGATTCGTTCCGGTAATTTTGTCAGATTACTGTAACATATTTTCTTGTACTTTTTTCTTTCAAATTGAATTCAAATATCCGTGTAAAATTGTTTCTGATGTAATCCGTTTTCGTTTCGCCTGTAAAATCATCAATAAGCAATACCAAAATATCATTCTCCCTAAAAGTTTCTGTTACAAGGATTCGACATCAGTGTATCATCGATTCTCTTGTCGATATCTTTTCACTGCGTTCAAGACAACCAAAAAACAGCGAACTTTCTGGTGCCGCTATTATTATTATGAATCAAGAAAAACAGAAAAAAAAAACAATTTTCAAGGTATGAAGTTTCTCTATCGCAAGTTTTCTTTTTCGAATGAATTCAAAAGTTATCCAACTGTGGTCTTTCATCAATTTTTTGAGATTTTCCCGGTTTCTAATTCTACATTTTTTATTTCATGTTAGTTGTTTCATCGGTACCGGTGAATTGTGAGCAACTTTACACAACTGATGATTCTTTTTTGCTTTTTCCTACTGTTTCGTGAATCTTATATTCTTGGATTTCACATTCTCATTCGGTACAGCTGTAGCGTGCATGGAATGAAATCGAAATAAACTCCTTCGCATTCTCACTCATGTGCTTGTGTTTCCCTTGTGTTTGAACAAACTTCTACCAAAAAGACAAAAAACATAAACCGGGAATGAGGAACAGGAGAATTTTTCAAGAAACTCATGAATTGATACCACTCCTAGTTTATAACACATTTCAAAAACTGGCTTAAAAAACATTAGGAAAAAGCAAAAAAGAATCATCAATTGTGTAAAGTTGCACACAATTGACCGGTACCGTTACTTGTTTGTTTAAAATGTTACGTAAGACTATGTAATGTCAAGAACCAAAAGAGACAAGCAATCAAAGTACTTTTTGATGAAACTCTTTTTAAGCAACTCTATAAAAATACTACATAATTAATTTTGGAACTATGAAACAATTCATTCTAAAATTATTTGACAGAATCATGAAACTGGTAAGTGCAATTGAGTCAACTCACTTCCGTTAGAGTTTATTCTAATTAAAAGATATTCATACCAAGTTCCCCAGTGTTGCGAATTGACGCAGTTTCGAAATATTGATAATTGCACCTGACTTTACGTATTCTTAATTACCTTGCCGACTTTTTTTCAAACGTAACCCCGTTTAAAAAACTGAAAGGCACTGTTACAAACAATGCATTTCAGCAAAAGAATTTGGCAGCAATTTTGATGACTATCATATATACTCCAAGTCAGGTGTCTCAAAGCCACAAATTGGTGGGTATTTAGGAATCTCTGTTTCGAACAAACACACTTTTTCTTAGTTTTTGCTGTTTCTCAAACTCTGTATAAGATTCCGCTTCTCGAAATTTTAATTTTCCTAAATGAAAATTTCATATTTATCGTATTGATTGGCCCATGTGAAGTCATTTAGGATATGAAGTTCATGCATATCAAGCTCATGAAACAGAAGAAGAAAAAACATTCATCGGTTTTGTGAACCCGTCCACAATTTACCGTTTCTGAAAGCTTTCATGAACACAATGTTTCAACCAATTATCATTTGTAAATGAACATTGTGAAATGGGAACTTTTTTTATTCGTTACTTTCGAATGAACGTCGAACGAAGTTCTATTGTTAGGATCAAAGGGGTACACAAGTTCAAAGAAAAATCGATTTTTTTTTGAAATTGGAAACTGCAAAAAATGCAAAGTTTCGTGAGAAGGAAGATTTTTTCATATTTTTTTTAAAAAAATGGATTCAATGTAGAAGAATGAGGATTTGAACGTTGAAAATGGGAGAAATACAATAGTTTGGAAATTCATTTCACCTTGTCAAAATTCACGACAGAAAAGTTGATGACAGCTGGACGGAAAATTTAAAAACATTTTTTTTGTGAAATTTTGCAAAAAATATTTTTTTCCAGTTTCATGATATTTTTATAGATCATCTGATAGAGAAGCCCATGTTAATAATTTCGGTCTCTTGGCTTATTTCTCTATCTCCTCTGAGTCCCGATATACAGGCGTTTGAAACCAGGCGCAAGAGGGAGAAGACGGAGAAGATAACGGTTTTATAAAGCAAACAATTTTAACTGCGATGATGTATATGGACTTATCCGAAGGGGTTTGAGCTGGAAAACCGTTTCAAAACTATGTCTTTACTGCTACTTATTTGCTTACTTACTGCTTACTGTTTTCATGCCTTCCACTGCATTATTCCCGTAAATTAACGGTGACAATCGAGTCGTATTGATTTTGCACAAAAACTCATGTTTCACTATTTTAGGAATTATCTTAATTTTTTCTTATTGTCCATCAGTCGTGTTCAAAAAATTTCCTGTACCAAAAACTGCTTATCTAGACCAGCTCCGTTTGTTTCTCAATAGAACACGAATTCTAGGCCCAATTAACAGGAAATCAGCTTCATTAAGATCACAATGACAAGAAGAACACAATAACTGGGGTTGTGTGGGGGAAAGCACGATACATCAGTTTCTTCTTGTCAAAATGAACCATAGAAACTAGATTTTAACATTGGAAGATTACTCCTCCTTCTTATCAGCGAGTTGGGTTATGGTTTGACGGCGGGTGGCTTCACGGCTACGGACTTGGTTCGTCAGGAGATTCTGAAAGCATAGTGTTAGATGAAATGCATACAAGACAAGATTCCCTCTCCGTCTTTCTTTCTAGCCAGTTCTGCTTTCACTTTAACGTAGGAATCATTGATGATAGCCAGGAACATATTCAGAAGAATGAAGGAGACAAAGAAGACGTAGGCGATGAAGAAGGCGGGTCCGAAGAATCTATTGCAGCTTTCCAAAGCGGAGAATTGAAGTCACCAAGGATAAGACGGAGGAGAGCGAAGGCGGCGTTGTAGAGGTTGGAGTAGTCGGCGATCTGCAAAGCACATCATAGGAATAATGAACCAGAATGGAACAGCTTCTTATACAAAATTCAAGAAACTGTAACCCAGAAAAAAAAATCAAAATCCCACCGTCCGATGGCGTCCGATGGCGAAGAGTTCTTCGAAGATGAAAAAGAGGACAAAGCCACAGAAGATACCTTTGAGTAGCTGAGATTCAGTGAATTGGGATAACGTCCAACAAGTGAGAAATGTCCAACAATTAGGAAAAAGTTAACTCTCAAATTATTTCACAAATTGATGAATTATTTCACAAACTGATATCCGCAACTGAATAAACACAAGTTAGTACGACAGTAAGATCAAAAAAATTTCAGACCAGGCTCCACAGATTGAAAACACAGGTTGCGAATTGAAGCAGGAAATCTCACGGTGTGTGTTTGTGGTCCACCAAGATAAAGGAACTGAGAATACAATAACTGTAAGGATGGAGCTGAGTACTTCTTGACGAAAACGCTGTTGAGTGATAGATTTCAATCTGAGATGATCATCAACACTGATTTACTTCCAATACATATAAAAACATTACATTCACAGTTTCATAAAATTGATAATCGCACCTGTCTTCACTTATTCTTAATTAATTACTAGTCTTATTTTCTAATGCAACCCCGTTTAAAAAAATTGAAAACCACTGTTACTACAAACAACTCATTTCAGTGAACAGTTTTGACAGCAAGTTTAATGTTTGATGGGTACTTTCTAAGTCTGATGTCTGATAGCTGCAAAGTGGTGTGCGATCAACAAATTCTGGCTATAATGGGTATCTGTGTGAAAACTCTAACTTTTTCTTAGTTTTAGCTGTTTCTGAAAGTCTATATAAGATTCCGCTGCTCATAAGTTTCACTTCCCCACGCATATTGTATCGATTGGCCCATGTCAAGTCATTTAGGATATGAAGTTCATGAAACAGGAAAGAAAAAAAACATCTATTAGTTTTGTGAAGCTTCACACTACTTACCGTTTCTGAAAGTGTTCATATACTCAATTTTTTAGGAGGTTGCACTCTCGCTGTTCTGCTCATGACAAAAAAATTTTCCAGGCCTCTATATTGTTATAAGCCAAGAGTCAAGGGCAATAATATCAGTAAAGGATCTGTCATTGGGCAGTGTGAATCAATTCTAAAACTATAGCATGCATTGTTTTACAGCTATAAGATAGTTAGACCTCGAATTATTTCACACTTTCATAAAATTGAGATAACGTCAAATTACGTTGATGGGCTAATCGCTGTACTTTCAAAAGATGTTGAGACCAGGTTCCACCTTGCTGCAAAGTGATGCAGACGCAATAACTCAAAGGATGAAGCTGTTTATGTTTACAGTAATTCTTAACATGGTTTCACTTTCCATAATTGTGAAAACACTTCATTCACAGTTTCCCAGAATCTGATAATCGCCCCTAGCTTTCCTCTCTTTCAATAGAAAAAGACAATTTCCTAACCTTTT